>WOXC01001111.1:0-196706 GCA_011680675.1 Gymnobelideus leadbeateri
AAGTGACTTTGATGATGGGACATTTTACTTTTAATAAAACTTAAGCAGATATCTTGCAACAAAATCATTGAAATCATTTTTAGATCCTACTACTGATGATACCAAATAAGATGTCTGATTTCATTTATCTGCATATGCATGTATTTACAGAATAAATATCAGGTGAGGATCTCAGAGAATTTCCTGGAAGCTCAGAGAGAGGAAATGTCTTATATATGATCACATAGATAATATGTATCAGAGCTAGAATTTGAATCCAGGCCTTCCTGACTCCAAGGATAGGCTTTTATCCACTATATTCTATCATCCACCCATCCATCTGTCCATTTAATATTTTAAATCTGATATTTAATTTGATAGCAATACATCCATCATGCCTGCCTCATTTTTACTGAATGATGTCTATATGTCTATCTTCTGCCAGTATAGCTATCTCTCATCTACATCTGCCTATTTCTATATATTCTATTTGTTTAGATGACTAATTATCCAACTTTAACTCTCAATTTCCATGCATCTATTTGTCTATCTGTCTGTCTGTCTACCTATCTAATTTATCTATTTTGTCATCTACCTCACTCTGCATATGAATATTCAAATCAACTTTATAGGGAATCTAATTTGATTTGGTGATAAGGCATAATTGCTTGCCAGTAATAAGCATTTTATAATTGAAAACAATTTTGGATTAAATTGTTCACCTCTTATGATGCCTCACAGGTTATTTAATTTTCCTTTTTACTTAGGCCAGTATGTATGTAAGAAGACTGTTTCATTTGATTTTATTTCTGCCTAAAGGATATGTGTGTGTATGTGTACACACATACACACATATATGCATATGTATAAATATATATTGTATTGTGTGTATGTATATATGTATATCTTTCAATTCATTGCTTTTTTAGAAACGCCTTTGTAATATTGCCACTATTACAGAACAGTTATCTTTTAAACTTGGTAACATTGTAGTCTCTACATAATAGCTTCTCTGGATGAAAACCTAAATTGGAAAGGAATATCATTGCATTAACTTTTCTTCGCTCCTTGTGATTTTAGGTACTGAAATCAGATCTGGGTTGTTTGTTTGCTTCTCAAAGTCCTGGTTATTCTCACTTCTGCTTTCTCATGTCTTCAACCTCCTCTATTTTACTCTTTCATTTATTATTGATATATTTGCAGGAGAAGAGTTGTATTTTTAGTTTGGATATTTCATTTTAATTTGGGGAAATCCTCTTATGGAAGTTCCATTCAATAATACAGATCACCAAATCATCTAGAATTTGTAATCTTAGGCACTCTAAGTTGCTTTTATATAGGGAATTTCTCACCAAGGAATTCTCTATACTAGTAAAATCACAGGTCTAGACTCTGTATCTATCTATATTTATGACCATGTTGCCTATCCCTTTAGAAAGTTAATTCCTTAAAGACAAGAATTTGCTCAGTTTTGCCTGTATATACCCATTTAACATATTGTCTGCTTGGTAATAAATAACAGATTATTTGGTTGAATAATATATTTTAGAATTTTTCCATTTTAGCCCTTTGGGGAATGTGAGACAGAGGGGTCCTTCCCACTTCCCCACCCCCACTTCAGAATAGGCACAAATCTTTTCTGACAGACTTCTATCTTCTATGAGGACTCTTACTTGGCTGTAGTTGAAATACGTAGATATATTAATAAGAGCAATTCATGCCCATCCAGACCTCTTTCATAGTCTTACCGTATTAAAAAAAAACAAAAAAGCAAAAACAAACAAACAAACAAACAAATTTAAGAGCTATAAGGGTCTGTAGCAGATATGTTCTTCCCAATCAAACATTGGTCAATTGTGTGCTTAACACCTAGTAGGCAAGCCTTGCTTGTGTCTGGGAAGGGGCCGTTGAAATATGAAATTATGAACCATCACTACCATTACATCCTATGCAATTCTTATTCATGTCTCTCTTAAGCCCTGAAGAGAAGAATTGCCTACCATGTCAAAGACATTTATCTTATTTGAATGTGTTATGGATGGCAGTGCAGCACTTGGGCAGTCCATCTGTTATTTGACTTCTAGATCTGAATCATATTTATGCTGATGTGGAGAACTCCAACCTGGGTGGGAGTTTGATCAGAGATAAATATTTTACTCTGGTACATTATGTCCTACAGACAACCCAGTGATTCAGATTCCTGATGAGATAAACATATACAAGTTCATCTTAAATCTTGTATTGGAGAGGGAGAAAAAAAGTTTCACTATTTCCAATGAATTCAAGTTTTTATATATTATATGTTAAGTGTTTTGTGAGATAAACATGCTGTTTGGGGGGAAAAAGAAAGAAAGCTTAATTTCTGTTTTTCTACAATACAAATTTTCAAATCTCCAGGAAGGCTTTTCTATGCTTTTTTTTCCTAAACAGGCAAAACAAAGAGGAGATATTTATCTGTAGCTAATAAAACACTATCTACACTAGGCTAAAAATGGAATCATGTTTGTCAAGAAGCATTCCTTTAGAGAGGAAAATCTGCATCATATGTACCATGGTTCCTTTAATATAGTGCCTAATTGGAGGTAGCATGGTGACCAGGGTTATGAATTTGGGGTCACAGGACCTGAATTCCAGCCATACTCTTACATTTACTATCTATATGAACTTGGATACCTCGAGCTCCAATTTTTCTCATCTTTAACATGAAGAGATTGCATGAGTTGGCTCTTCCAGGCTCTCGAGCTATAATCTTGTGATCCCATCTGGTTCAAAGTAGAGCTTTTAGGAGTGGAAAGTAACATTGGCAGCTTAGAATTCAGAGCTGAAAGAGACCAAAGAGACTGTTTAGTCCAACTGCTTCATTTTTTACAGCTGAGGAAAATGACTCCCAGAGAGAGGACATGCCCAAGGTTATACAGAGCTAGGATCTGAGGCCAGATATCCCTGACACTAAAACCAGAACTCTTTCCAACACATCACATGAAATGTTATTTCAGTTTTTCATGTTGTTATACAGAGTACCTAACAATTTATAGGGCAGAATGCAAGAAGACCTAGAAAGCTTCCCTTGTCTTACATTATTTTCCAAATTAGGCTACTATGAAGTCTGAAATTCCATCACAAGACATGAAATGCATTTATAAGTGCAACGTAATTATCAGAGTACAGAATCATCAAAGAGTATGTGTATATGTGCAAATATATATACATATAAGTATGTGAATTATTGAGGAAAACAAACGTGTTATGAAGTGTAACATTAATTTGAAGTTGAATTTCAGTTTACCTTAATTATTGCTGTCCTTCTAATTCTGAATAAATGTGCTTATTATTATCAAATATATACATCTATCTAAACATGCATATATACACACACATGCACACACACATATATGTATATAATCTAGAAGCATATCATTCCATAGTCATATTCACTCCTATCTAAGACATATGTAATATAAATCTATGTATCTATAGCTCTATCTTACTCAATAAATAGCATTCTGTCTTTGTCTCTCTATTTCTGTCTCTTTGTAGCTTTCTGTTTTAGTTTATTTGTCTCTCTGTCTTATTTTTGTTTTTAGCTGCCTGTCTCTGTCCCTATCTGTATATCTCTCTCTCTCTATCCCTGCATATGGATACATGCATAAATGGGAAGGTATTGTGATTTTGCTACATTTTCCATTTTATGGGAGAGGTTACATTTCAATTCAATTGAACAAGTATAATTAAGCATCTTCTGTTTTCCAGGCAGTATACAAAGCCCTTAGGTCACAAGACAAAAAGTAATGCTGGTTGCCTACATGGAACTTACATTCTGCTAGAAAAAAAAAATAAGTATGTATACTTTGAATTACAAAATGTGTTGGAAATATTTTCTGAGAGAAGAAAGAAGAATTAAGAACTGGAGAGATCAGGGAATAAAAATAAAAAATACAAAATGTCTCTAAGACAAAATTGAAACCATAGATTGTAGGAGAAGGGGAGAGGTGTGTGTGTGTGTGTGTGTGTGTGTGTGTGTGTGTGTGTGTGTGTGTATGTGTGTGTGTAATAGACATTTGGGAGACAATGCAATATGTATAGGGCTCATTTTTAAAGTGCTTATGAGATCTAGCTTCACTTTGTTAGTATAGCAACATGAAACACATTATGTACAATTATGGTTTTCTCATAAAATTATCATGTTCAGTATATTAAGTTTAAAAAGCATATCTTGTACAGATAATGATTACATATTTTTTTTAAATTGAATTTTGTTTTAAATGTTTTCAAATTTAGGTACAAAGGAAGCTCCAGGTTGCTTGACTCTCAGAAATTGACAGCTTCTCATTTCCTGCCAGTTTACAAAAGGAGACAAACACTTGAAAACAGAAGAAACCATCAACATTATATTAAAGTAAGGAAAATTATTATGCTTTTTGGACTGAGCATCCTTCACTGTGGCAAGTAGATACTGAAAACATTCATTATCAAAAAGGAGCTGGGAGTGGGAGGAGGAAGAGGAAAAGTGTATTACACCCCCTCATTCATCATCCAACTTCTTTAAATATATAACTTTTGCCTAATCTGTCTCATTGAAAATGCTTATTTCATTTAGGGAGTATTAGTAAATTACTAGCTAGCTCAGGATCATAGGACTTAGAATTGACATACACTGGAGAAATTATCAGATCCAAATTCTCATTCAGTTAAAAAAAGGAAATTGAGGCTCAAATAGGTTCAGAATAGTAAATATACATAATTATCAGGGGCCTAAGAGGTTATTTGGACCAATCACCTTGTCTTATAGATGAAGAAAATGAAGCTCTGGGAATTTAAATGACTTGAACGAAGTCACCCAGGTAGTAAGTAGCAGAGATGGGGTTTGAACTTGGGTCTTGTCTTTATTCTTCAAAAATTGCTTAAAGTATGGAAAGATTTTCAAGTACAGTAGATCTATCTGTCTGTCTATCTATCTATCTATCTATCTATCTATCTATCTATCTATCTATCTGTCTGTCTGTTCATCCATCCATCCATCCATCTGTTCATGCATCTATCCATCCATCTCTCTCTCTCTCTCTCTCTCTCTCTCTCTCTCTCTCTCTCTCTCTCTTTCTCTCTCTCTCTCTCTCTGTGTCTATCATCTATCTCTGTCTATCTATAATTACTTATCTATAAATAGTAGTTAATTTCCATATAAACCCTAAACATTACCATACATGAATTTAGCAATAACATCTCCTCAGGCTTCATTCTTAACAACCTTTCTATAAGGTAGACCCCAAATCAGAGCCTGGTAGCTCATTTTGCATGAAAATATAAGTCCAGTAGTATAAACTGTATTTGCTGTCAGAGGAGCTGAATTCAGATCTTGGATCTGCCATAAGTATCTGTGTCACCTAGGGCAAGTCACTTTAAATTCCTGAACCTTATTTTCTTCACCTATAAAAGGAGAAAGTTGGATTACATGACCTCTGTGATCTCTTCTATGTCCTAAAACATGATTTGTAGAGTGGCCCAAAGTTACTATGATAATTTTTACCCTAAAGGAAGAGAAATTATATTACACTAAAAAGTACCATAAACAACAAAGTAATATAAAACATATATAGCAATTTTCTAATAAAGCTCTCCTTTCTTGAATATATATATATATGTATGTATATGTATATATATGCATACACACATACATACATATATATGTATATTTATAAAATCCTTTTAAACATGAGGATATTTCTTACCCTGAAATGTTCACCATTTACTTTCACTCGCCTTATGCTTTCCTCTGAATTCCTCTCTGTCTCAACCACCACCTTCTCACATCCCAATACCATGGGTAAAGTAATTTTCTTTCCACTTTGTAATCTTGAAGGCATTCTTGTATCAGCCATTTTAAATGAGCTTACATATTCAGTTCTGCTCTGCTTTAAAAATCACATTTTTTTGAACTCTGTACACCTGAAGAAATGTAAGTAATACCAGATTGTACATCATATAAACAATGGAGAGGATGTAGTTAACTTTTCTAATTTAGTCTGAGAACAGAGAGCTGTCAAGCAGGATTTATCATGCAAATAAGAAATGAAGGAGAATAACTACCTCTATAGAACAATCTTTTGACAGATGAGTTCTGTGTTGCAAAAGTGTCCTTTTTTATGTTTAGTACACAGGAGACAAATTAGAGGCTTTCTCTGACGCTGTTGTCTACTCAATATTTGGGTGAGTGATCGAACCTAAATAAAAATGAGGCAGCGTCATTTTGTTTCCTATGTTTTCATAATTCTTTGTAAAAATATCAATGATGCTAAAGAAGACAAAGTATATTCAAAAGATATCTAGGAGATACTAATAGGCTAATAGGTAATCTCTTTTTTTGTAAATAGTATTTTATTTTTTTCCAATTACAAGTAAAGATCATTTTCAACATTCATTTTTAAAAGAATTTGAGTTCCAAATTTTTCTCCTTTCTTCCCTACACTCCCTCCTCCTCAACATAGCAAATAATCTGATATAGGTTATATATGTGCAATCATGGAAACACATTTCCACATTAGCAATGTGAAAGGAGAAACAGGACTAAAGGGAAAAGTCACACACACACACACACACACACACACACACACACACACACACACACAAACAATATACTTCAATCTGCATTCAGACTCCATTGTTCTTTCTCTGGATGTGGATAGCATTTTTAGTCATGAGTCTTGGAATTGTCCTGAATCCTTGTATTGCTGAGAAGAGCTAAGTCAATCATTCTTGATCATTGCACAGTGTTATTGTTACTATGTACAATTTTCTCCTGATTCTGATCACTTCACACAGCATCAGTTAATATAAGTCTTTCCAGGTTTTTCTGAAATCCACTTGCTCATCATTTCTTATAGCACAACAGTATTCTGTTTACATTCATATACCACAACTTGTTCAGTCATTCCTCAACTAATGGACATTTCCTTAATTTTCAATTCATTGCCACCACAAAAGAATTGCTATAAATATTTTTGTACATGAAAGTCCTTTTCCCTTTTTTACAATCTCTTTGGAATACAGATACAGTGGTATGACTGGATCAAAGGGTCTGCACAATTTGTTTGCCCTTTGGGCATAGTTCCAAATAGCTCCCCAGAATGGTTGGATCACTTCACAACTCCACTAACAAAGCATTAGTATCCCAATTTTCCCACATCTTCTCCAAAATTGATTATTTTTCTTTTCAGTCATATTAGCCAATTGGATGGGTGTGAAGTGGTACCTCAAAATTGTTTTAATTTAATTAATTTATTTTAAATTTATTTTAATTTAACTCTTTAATTAATAGTGATTTAGAGCATATTTCCCTATGACTATAGGTAGCTTTAATGTCTTCTTCTGAAAACTGCCTGTTCATAACCTTTGACAATTTATCAATTGTGGATTGACTTTTTTAAAATTTGACTCAATTCTCTATTTATTTTAGAAATGAGACCTTTATTAGAAACACTGGCTTTATAAATTGTTTCCTACCTTTCTGCTTTTCTTCTAATCATTGTTGCATTGGTTTTGTTATTGGAAAATCTTTTTTTTTTAATTTATAGTAATACAAGTTATCTATTTTGCATTCATTAATAATGTCCTCTTATCTTTTGTTTGCTCATCAATTCTTCCTTTCTAGATAGATCTGACAGAAAAAAATCTCCCCCTCCCCCCACCCTAATTTGCTTATATCACCCTTTATATTTAAATCATATACCAATTTTGACCTTAACTTGGTGTATTGTGTGAGATGTTGGTCTATGTCTAGTTTTGCCATACTCTTTTCCAGTTTTCCCAGTAGTTTTTGTCAAGTAGTGAAATTTTATCCTAGAAGTTGGAATCTTTGGGTTTATCAAACAGCAGATTACTATGGTCATTTACTACTGTGTCATATACCTAATCTATTCCACTGAACCACCACTTTACTTCTTAGCCAGTATCAAATAGCATTGATTATTGCCACTTTGTAATATACTTTTACATTTGGTATGGCGAGATGTAATGGTAATGTAATTTTGAATTTGAGGATGCTCTTGGGCTCCTGGGCTCCAGGCTGCCATCCAGAAGAAGCTCCACCACCAACACAATCTCCCAGGAAATTCTGGCTCAGTTCTCCATTCTTCTGTAGCTGCTATGCCACTAGATTTTAGTATCAAGCAATTCTGACTGTGCCTCTCTGGGGCTTTTCTTATATATACAGCATTAGTTTCCTCTTTCAGCCAACCCCTTCTTGTTACATCAGTAACAGGAGACAGTTCATACCTTCTGTTTCCCCAACAGAAGCTTGATCAGTTACTAAGTGCTAAGTACCTGCTACTTTTGCCAGCACAAAGGGATCTGCAAATTCAAAATTACATTACCATTACACTAGGTTACCTTCATTTGCACTTTTCCAAATTTATTACTCTCTCCTTTGAGTTTCAGAATTTCTAATTTGGTGTTTAATTGGCGATTTTTAATTTGTTCTTTTTTTAGTTGCATGCCCAATTCATTGATCTCCTCTTTCTCCATTTTATTCATGTAAGCATTTAGAGATATGAAATCTCCCCTAAATATTGCTTTGTCTGTGTCCCATAAACTTTGGTATGTTGTCTCATTATTGTCATTCTCTTTGATGAAATCATTTATTGTTTTTATGATTTATTGTTTGACCTACTTATTCTTCAGGATTAGATTATTTAGTTTTCAATTAATTTTAGTCAATATTTCCATGACCCTTTACTACATGTAATTTTACTGTATAGTGATCTGAAAAGGATACATTTAATATTTCTGCCTTTCTGCATGTGCTTGTGAGGTTTTTATGGCCTACTATATGGTCAATTTTTATGTAGATGCTGTGTACCCCTAAGAAAAAGTATATTCCTTTCTATCCCCATTCAGGATTTTTTTCCTCCAGAGATCGACCACATCTAACTTTTCTACCACTCTACTCAATTTCTTAACTACTTTTTGTGTTTTTTCTTTTGGGGGAGTTTGGATTTATCTAGTTCCGGGAGGAGAAGGTTGAGTTCCCCCACTAGTACAGTTTTACTGTATATATTTTCCTGTAACTCATTTAACTTCTCATCTAAGAATTTGGATGCTATACCACTTGATGCGTATATGCTTAGTATTGATATCACTTCATTGTTTGTGGTATCTTTTAGCAAGATGTAGTTCCTTCATTGTCCCTTTTAATTATATCTATTTTTGCTTTAGTTTTGTCTGAGATCAGTATGGTGGCTCCTGCTTTTCTTTTCTTTTCTTTCTTTCTTTCTTTTTTTTACTTCAGCAAAAGCATAATATATTCTGCTCTAGCCTTTTACCTTTTTCCTGTGTGTGCCTCTCTGCTTCAAATGTGCTTCTTATAAACAGCATATTGCAGGATTTTATTTTTTAATTCAATTTGCTATATGCTTCTGTTTTATGGAAGAGTTCATCCTATTCACATTCACAGTTATGATTACTAACTATGTGTTTCCCTACATTCTATTTATAGAATGCCTCCACCCTATTTATACTTTTCTCTAATTTGCTTTTGACTACTGCCTCCCTTGATCTGCCATCCCTTTTAATAGCCTTTTGCCTTTTCTTTTCCCATTCCCCTCCTACTTCCCTATAGGATAAGATAGATTTCTTTACTCAACTGAGTGTGTATGTTATTCCCTTTTTGAGCCAAATCCAATGAGAGTAGGTTCAAATGATGCTCATCACTCCCCTCTTTCCATTGACTGTAATAGGTCTTTCATGCCTCTTCATGTGACATAATTTAAGCCAATGTGCCTCCCCCTTTCCTTTGCTCCCAGTACAATACCTTTGTTCAGCACTTACTTTTTTATCTTCACATTAAAGTCAACTTATACTCATACCCTCTGTCTACGTATGCTCCTTCTAAATGTCCTAATAGAGATGCAGCTCTTTAGAGTTGCAAGTATCATCTTCCCATATAGCAATGTAATTAGTTTAATTTTATTTAATACTATGCTGTTGTTGTTTTTTTCCTGTTTAAATTTTTATGCTTCTCTTGAGTCTTGTATTTATTTATTTTTATTTTTGAATACAGACAATGAAGGAATTTATTTTATTTAACCAGCATATTTTTACAAAGAATTTTCTTTTCTCTTCTTTTTTTCTTTTACTTTTTTGTTTTTAACAAATGCTTTATTAACTTCTGGTTTACATCATTCATTTTTGCCAGATTTTGAGTTACAATTTTTTCCCCACTTTTCCCCTACACACCACCCCAGAATATAAGTCCCACAAGATATCCAATCATCCAATCTGCTCTCTCCCATATCTTTTCCCATACCCCCTTAGACATTACCATTAGGGTGAGGTAAATCCTTGTGCGCCAATGCCTGAACATCTTGTCTCCCAATTACATGCAAAATAGTATTAATAACAGTATTTATATATATTTGAAACATTTAATTTTAAAACCTTGAATTTCAGATCCATTCCCTTCCTCCCTTGTCACCCATTCCCTCTGGTAAGAAAAGCAATTCAGTATGTGTTGTACATGTATAGCTATGTAAAACATTACCATAGTAGATACATTGTAAAAGGCTGCTTATATTTCCCTCCAACCCATCTCACCCCCCCACTGGGTCCATTCCCTACTTTGATCCTGTCCCTCTTCGATAGTGGGTACTTCCAAGCTCCCCTCTGCCCAGGATGCCCTCCCATCCATCATCCCCCCTCTCATCCCCCTTCCCCCTACTCTCCAGCAGGGTGAGATATCCCATTTAGTATGTATGTTATTCTCTCCCTGAGCCAAATTCAATGAGAATATGGTTTTGCCTTTTTGCCTTCCTGTTCTAGCCCTCCCCTGCAGCCCTTCCCCTTGTTTCTTCTACATGAGATAGTTTATCCTACACTGTCTCTCCACATCTCCTCTTGCCACTTTCCTCTCTCACATCATAACTTCACTCCTTAAGTATCATCCATTCCCACCAAATTCAACCTGTGCCCTCTATCCATGTATAACTGTAGACATATATACACACATTCACATATGTATTCATATGCCCATATACCCTTCTTC
Organism: Gymnobelideus leadbeateri; assembly: GCA_011680675.1. NCBI lineage: Eukaryota > Metazoa > Chordata > Mammalia > Diprotodontia > Petauridae > Gymnobelideus > Gymnobelideus leadbeateri. Next base: position 11,012 of record WOXC01001111.1, read on the forward strand.
CATTATTTTCATACTGAGAAAGGTTTCATCAGTTACAGTTATTATTTTTCCATGTAGGAACATAAATAGCTCAACTTTGATAGTTTCCTTTTGATTTCTTTTCCCTGATTAACTTCTCAGGCATTTCTTGCTTCTTGTGTTGAGATGTCAAATTTTCTATTCAACTTTGATTTTTGTTCTCAAGAATGCTTGAAAGTCCTCTATTCCACTGAATAACTATATTTTCCCCTGAAACAAAATACACAGTTGTTCTGGGTAGGTGACGCTTGGATTCAGTCCCAGCTCTTTTGCCTTCTGGAATATCATATTCCATGCCCTTTGATCCCTCAGTGTAGAAGCTGCCAGGTCCTGTGCTATTTTGATTGTGTTTCCACAATATTGAAATTGTTTCTTCCTGGCTTCTTGGAGTATTTTCTCTTTTATCTGGGAACTATGGAACCTGGCTATAATATTCCTGGGAGTTTTTTTCAGGGGGTGATCCGTGGATTCTTTCAACCTCTATTTTGCCTTCTGGGTCTAAAAAATCATGGCAATTTTCCTTGAGTATTTCTTCAAGGGTGATTTCTAGGTTCTTATTTTGATCATGGTTTTCAGGTAGTCCAATAATTTTTAAATTATCTCTCCTGGATCTATTTTCCAGGTGAGTGGTTTTTCCCATGAGATATTTCACATTGCCTTCTATTCTTTCATTTGTTTGGATCTGTTTAACAGCATCTTGATTTCTCATAAAGTCATTAGCTTCCATTTGCTCTAGTCTAACTCTGAAGGAATGAATCTCCTCTGTGAGCTTTTGAGATTCTTTTTCCATCTGACAAATTTGGCTTTTTAAAACATTCTTCTCCTCATTGCCCTTTTGGGCCTCCTTTGCCATTTGAGTTAGTCTATTTTTTAAGGTGTTATTTTCCTCAGTTAGGCTGTTAACCTTCATTTCATACTTTTCCTGCATCCTTCTCCTTTCTCTTCACAATTTTTCCTCCAGTTCTCTTATTTGGTTTTTAAAATCCTTCTTAAGGTCCTCTATGGCCTATTACACACTCATATTTTCCTTAGGGGCTTTTGGAGCAGGATTTCTGACCTCACAGACCTCCTCCTGTTCCATGCTTCGATCCTCTTTGCCCCCCAAATAGGAGTCTAATGTTGCATTTTTCTGTTTATTTTGTATCCTTTGCCTAGGCATGTTGCCACTTAACTACTTCACTTTTGGGCTTGTTGCCACAGTAGGACTGTCAACAGAAAGGGGAGCTTCTGTCCTGAACATTGTGGTCTTCAGAACTTCCAGTTCTGGCAAGTTGGATATGCACCCCAAACCTCCACCCAGATCACAATCCAGATCCAAGCAGGTTAAAGCAAGAGCGATTAACCCTCTAGACTGATCCCTGGATCTCCCTACAGTTCACAGGTCAGGAGCTGACGCTGCTGCTGAAGCTGCAAAATGGCGAGTGTGCCGTTTTCCTGAGCTGCTTGTAGCCCCCAGGAGAGGAAGCCAAAGCGTTCCCCAAATATTGGTTCCAAAGTCCATAGGGCACTAACCTCTCACTTTGTCCTAGGCATGTCTGTGTTGATAATTCTGGAATTGCCACAGCTGCTGGTTTTCTCGGGGGTCCCTATAGCTGGCTGGTGGCCTGGCCACCCTGGGGTTAAAACAAGGGCTCATGGGGACCTGGGCTTGGCTCCCCATGAGCAGCACTGTAGGTTCCCAGAGTGCTTTGCTGGCCACTCCCTGCAGGGCTGCTGGGCTGTCCTCAGCGTGAGGCCAGCTTCTCTGTGCCATTCTGTGGATGATGGAGCTCCAGAAGTTGCTCAGAGTCCCCTTTTACATGGTTTGGAAGTCATCTGGGGGGAGAGAACCTTGGAAGTGCTGTTTCTACTCTGCCATCTTGGCTCTGCCCCCTGAGTCTTGTATTTAAAGTTTAAATTTTCTGTTCAGCTCTTGTTTTTTCATCAGGAAATTTTGAAAGTTCCATATTTCAATGAACATCTATCTTTTCCCCTGAAAGATTATGCTCAATTTTACTGATTAGTTGATTCCTGGTTGTAATCCAAGTTCTTCTGTCTTCCAGAATATCATATTCCAAGCCCTCTGATTCTTTAATGTACAAGTTCTTAAATCACAGGTAATTATAACTATGATTCCTTGATGTCTGAATTTTTTCTTTCTGGCTGCTTGCAGTATTTTCTCCTTGATCTGACAGTTCTAGATTTGGCTACAGTTTATCTTAGAATTTTGATTTGGGGGAATATTTTAGGAAGTAATTGGTGGTTTCTTTCAAAGACTATTTTAACTTTTGGTTCTAAGATAACAAGGCAATTTTCATTGATTATTTCTTGAAAGAAATAAGGGAGTCAAAGGGAAGGGAAGGGAAGTTAAAGAAAAGGAAAAGAAGGGAAGCAGAGGCAAGGGTAGGGCAGAGGAAAGGAGAGAACAGAAGGGGAGGAGGGGATGGGATGTTTCTTGTCTTGACCCCAAGTAGCTATTAGGGCCTTGTTTTCTTTCTTCAGTTTGTGTTCCATATTTCCTACCCCCTTCTTCTAACATCCACCAAAATCTAGTGGGGAAAATAAGACTGCATTCACTCTGAGTGTCTTCTGGCTACATTGACTCTTCTATTTCTTCCACCACCTTTACCAGGCACCCTGACTTCTCCACCCTGTTCACTTTGTTGGCAGGTCCAAATGGACTCCCCAACCCATTATACCTGTCAGCATATCAACTATACAAGCACCACAAGGTCTCTGAGTTTCTGAAATTCTCCACATGGCCAAGACTCACCCAAGCTCTGGAGCTCTGCGGCTTTGTGGCTCTAGCCCTTCTTCAGTCACAACACTGTTACTTGTTTGGTGCTATAGAACTGGCCTATCTCAAGTCTTTTACTTTTCCAGGATGGATAGTCTCTGAAAATATATTAGGGAAAGTTGGGTTGCCCTGCAAGACTTACAAAAATTTTTTATCCATTTAGTAAGATGAATTTAAAAACCAATGATTTAGATTATCTCTTTCTTTCTGGATCCATTGTTCTCTTTCCTCAAAAGGGAAAAGGAAATAGGTTCTTCTGGCAGTTGGGTGTTATCTTTCTTTGTGGAATTTGCCTACGATTCTGTGACTGGATGCCACAGAATTAGTTTCGTGATTTCACTTTGTAAGGCTTCATCCTGGTGACCTGTGTAACCTTACATGTAGAAGGCCAGGGGGAGTACTCACCCACCTTTTTGAGACTTTTCTAGAGTTGATAATGATTTGTTCCCTTCTTTCTTAAGATGAGCAGAAAAGTATGAAAATAAGGAAACAAATTAAGACTGGTCTACTTGAAGTCCCTGTGGCTTGATTTCTAGGGGATGATAGGACAAAAGAGATGAAACATGCTCAGAAATATCAATGGGTGCCTGGTGAAGAAAAAGTTCCTTTAAGGGGAAGAGCCAAGATGGTGGTGTAGAAGCAGGAAAACTCTGTGTGATCCCCCCATAACCACCTCAAATGCCTATAAAAATGACTCTAAACAAACTTTTGGGTTACAGAACCCACAAAGTGACAGCGAGGAACAAATCTCCCACTGAAGGCAGCCCAGTAGGCAGATAGGAAAGGTCCATTGCAGCACACTAGGAGCAGAGCCCAGGCCCAAGTGAGCCTGCAGTTTTAGCCTCAGGGTGGCCCAGCAAGCCATGGCAGGAAGATATTTGGGAGAGTGGATTACTAGCAGCTGTAGCAGTTGCCAGAATTATCAACCCATAAATTCAAAAGACAAAATTAAGGGTCACTATGGACTTTGGGAACAGGGGTCTAGAAGTGCAGTTGAACCTCTGCCCACAGAGGGGGAACCACTGCCCACAGATGGTGGCTGGGGAGTGGCTGTGGTGTGGCTCCTTCAGAGCTCCTAGACTGCAAATTATAGGTAAACCAAGAAACAATTCTGAGGGGTAATCACTCTTGCTTTAAACTGCTTGTATCAGGATCACTGCTACAGTGGAGGTCTTCAGATAGAGCATCCAAATAAAGGCTCCAGCAGCTGAGAAAAATCCCAGCAATTGGGGACAAAGCTCTCCTCTCTGTAAGCAGAGTTCTACTGCAAAAAGCTGAAAAGTCAAGTAGTTGAGTGGTAACATGAGCAAACAAAAGAAGAAAAGCAAACACAGCAATCTAACTTTAGATTCCTATTTTGGGGAAAAAAGGATCAAAGCATGGAGGAGGACAAGAAAGACAGAACTCCTGTACCAAAAGCTTGCAAGAAAAATATGAATTGGTTACAAGTCATAGAAGAGCTTAAGAAGGATTTTGAAAACCAAATAAGTAAAGTAGAGGAAAAATTGGGAAGAGAAATGAGAATGATGCAAGAAAATCATGAGACTAGATGGGTGGAGTCAAGATGGCGGAGTAGAAACAGGACTTTCCAGCAGCTCCAGCTCCCACCCTCCCCAATCCATGTAAAAGGAGACTCTGAACAAACTTTGGAGATACAGAACCCACAAAATGACACAGAGAAACTAACTTCCCACTGAGGACATCCTGGCAGCCCGGCAGGGAGTGGTCAGAGCAGCACTCTGGGAGCTGACCCCAGCACCACGTGAGTCTGACCAGCAGCTGGCTGAAGAGACTTCAGAACACCAGCAGCTGTGGCTGTGTACCAACACATAGATGCCAAGGAAAAGTGGGAGGTCATTGTAGTATGAACTTTGGGACCCAATAGATGGGAGAGCATGCAAGCCTCTTCCTCTGGGAGCAAGAAGCCGCTGAGATGCTTAGGTGCAGCCCATGCCACATTGCAATTTCATCTCAAGGCCTGCAAAACTGTAGGGGGACCAGGAGACCAGTCTGGGGGGGGGGGTGTAAGCATTCTTGCTGTAACCTTCTTGCATCTGAATTGTGGTCTGGGGTGGAGGTCCTGGGGTGTTATCGGCTTGACAGAGCATGTGGAGGCTTCAGAAAGGGCACCCAAGTAATACCTCTGGCAACTGAGAAAACCCCAACGTTTGGGACCAAAGCTCCCCTTGCTGGTGGCAGAGTCCTACTGTAGCAACAAGCCCAAAAGTCAAGTAATTGAGTGGCAACATGCCAAGGCAAAGGAAATTAAATAAGCATAAAAATTCAACATTAAACTCCTATTTTGGGAGCAAAGAGGATTGAAGCATGGAACAGGAGGAGGACTTTGAGGTCAGAACTCCTGCACCAAAAGCTTCAAAAGAAGATATTAGCTGGTTACAGGTCATAGAGGACCTTAAGAAGCAGATAAGAGATGTGGAGGAAAAAAATCAGGAAATGAAATGAGAACAATGCAAGAAAATTATGAAATGAGAGTCAACAGCCTGACTGAGGAAAATAACACCTTAAAAATAGACTAACTCAAATGGCAAAAGAGGCTCAAAAAGGCAATAAGGAAAAGAATGCCTTAAAAAGCCAGTTTTGCAAGATGGAAAATAAATAAACCCATCTCAAAAAAAGAAATCAAACATGCCATCAGTGAACTCCTTAAGAACACATGTCCTGGCCAGTATCTAGCAAATCTATCAAGCAATTAGACAATTAATGAACAATTTATTCTAATGCTCTACAAACTATTTGGGAAAATTGGTGAAGAAAGAGTCCTACCAAATTCTTTTCATGACAAAAATATGGAATTGATAAATAAATCAGGAAAAGACAAAACAGAGAAAGAAAATTATAGACTAATTTCCCTCATGAATATAGATGCAAAAATTTTAAATAAAATATTAGCAAAAAGACTATAGCAACTTATCACAAGAATAATACACTTTGGTCAAGTAGGATTTATTACAGGAATGCAAGGATGGTTTAATATTAGGAAAACCAGCAGTATAATTGATCATATCAACAATAAAACTAGCAGAAACCACATGATTATCTCAATAGATGCAGAAAAGGCTTTTGGCAAAAAACAACATGCATTCTTATTAAAAACACTAGAAAGTATCGGAATAAATGGAGTGTTCCATAAAATAGTAGGTAGAATCTATTTAAAGACATCAGCAAGTATTATATGTAATGGGGATAAGCTAGAAGCATTTCCAATAAGATCAGGGGTGAAACAAGGGTGTCCATTATCACCCCTCTTATTCAATCTGGTACTAGAAATATTAGCATTAGCAATTAGAGTAGAATAAGAAATCAAAAGAATCAAATTAGGCAAAGAGGAGACCAAGTTTTCACTCTTTGCAGATGATATGATGATATACTTAGAGAATCCTAGAGAATCAAGTGAAAAACTATTTGAGACAATAAATAAATTTGGCAAAGTTGCAGGATATAAAATAAACCCACATAAATCCTTGACATTCCTGTATATTTCTAATGAAATCCAACAGCAAGAGATAGAAAGAGAAATTCCATTTAAAGTTACTGTAGACATTATAAAGTATTTGGAATCTACCTGCCAAAACAAACCCAGGACCTATATGAACACAACTACAAAACACTTTTCACGGAAATAAAGTCAGATCTAACTAATTGGAAAAAACATCAATTGCTTTTGGCTGGATCGAGCAAATATAATAAAAATGACATGTTTAGCTAAATTAAATTACATATGTAGTGTCATACCACTCAATCTACCAAAAATTACTTTATAGAGCTAGAAAAAATCAAAACAAAATTCATTCTGAAGGGTAAACATTCCAGAATATCAAGGGAGTTAATGAAAAGAAATGCCAGAGAAGGTGGACTAGCCATAACAGATTTCAGTCTGTATTATAAAGCAGCAGTCATCAAAATTACTTGGTACTGGCTGAGGAATAGAGTAGTGGATCAATGTAATAGATGGGGTAGATGAGACTTAGCAGTCAATGACTATAGTAATCTAATATTTGATAAAACCAAAGACCCCAGTTTTGGGCATGAAAACTGACTATTTGACAAAAACTGTTGATAAAACTAGAATATAGTATGGCATAAACTGGGCATAGACTATTATCTAATACTATATACCAAAATTAAGTCTAAATGGGTTCATGATCTAGGTATAAAGTATGATATTGTAAGCATTCTGGAAAAGCAAGAAATAGTTAAGTATCATATTTATGGAGAGGGGGAAGACTATGAGCAAAAAAGAATTAGAGAGCATTATAAAATGCAAATTGGATAATTTTATTTACATTAAATCAAAAAGCTTCTGTATAAACTAAGTCAATGTAACCAAGTATGAGAGGGAAATGGAATACTGGGAAAGAATTTTTACAACCAATGTCTCTGATCAAGGCCTTATTTCTAAACTCTAAATACAATTGAATCAAATTTATCAGAATACCAGAATAAAAGTCATTCCCTAACTAATAAATGGTTAAAGATACGAACAGGAAGGAATTAAAGATATCTATAACCATATGACAAAATGCTCTAAATAAGTATTGATTAGAGAAATGCAAATCAAAATATCTCAGAGGTATCGCATCTCACTGGTCAGACTTACTAAGATGTCAAAACAGAAAAATGACAAATGCTAATGTATTGCTGGTGGAGTTGTGAACAGATTCAACCACTCTGGAGAGTGATATGAAACTACATCCAAAGGACTATAAATAATTCCATACCCTTTGACCCAGAAATACCAGTTCTAAGGCGGTATCCCAAAGAGATCATAGAAGTGGGAGTAAGACCCATATGTATAAAAATATTTATAAAAGCTTTTTTGTGGTGGCAAAGAATTGTAAATTAAGGGGATGCCAGGGGGCAGAGTCAAGATGGTGTAGTAGAAATAGCTCTTCTGCATAGCTCTTGCTCCCACCTCTTCTAAATTTATATAAAACGGGACTCTGAACAACCTCTAGAGCTCCAAAACCCACAAAATGATACAGAGAAGCTAACCTTGCACTGAGGACATCCTGGCAGCCCAGCAGGAAGTGGTCAGAGCAGCACTCTGGGAGGTGACCCCAGCACCAGGTGAGTCTGAGGTTTTAGCCCCAGGGTGGTCAAACCAGCAACCAGCTGGAGGGACTCCAGAGATCCAGCAGCTGTGGCATTTCCAGAATTACCAACACATATATGCCATGGACAAAGTGAGAGGTTAATGAAGTATGGACTTTGGGACTCATTAGTCGGGAGAGGGCATTGGCCTCTTTCTCTGTGGGCAAGAAGCAACTGAGAAGCTTCACCACAGCATCAGACATAGGCTGAAGCTTTAGTTCCTGGGCTGCAGTCTGTAGGGGGACCCAGCAATCAGTCTAAGGGGTAAGCACTCTTGTTTTAACCTGATTGGATCTGATTTCTGTCTGGGGTGGAGGTCTTGGGGTGTGTGACCATCTTGCCAGAGCATGTGGACTCTTCAGAGAGGCCACCCAACTAATGCCGCCAACAAGCCCAAAAGTGAAGTAATTAAGTGGCAACATGCCTAGGCAAAGGAAACAAAATAAACATAAAAATGCAACATTAGACTCCTATTTTGGCGGCAAAGAGGATTGAAGCATGGAACAGGAGGAGGACTGGGAGGTCAGAACTCCTGAAACTAAAGCCCAAAGTGAAAATATGAACTGGTAACAGGCCGTAGAGGACCTTAAGAAGCAGATAAGAGGAATGGAGGAAAAATTAGGAAGAGAAATGAGAAAGATGCAAGAAAAGTATGAAAGGAGAGTCAACAGCCTAACTGAGGAAAATAATACCTTAAATATAGACAAACTTAAATGGCAAAAGAGGTTCAAAAAGGCAATGAGAAGAATGCCTTAAAAAGCTGAATTTGCAAGATGGAAACTGAATCTCAAAGTCTCTCTGAGGAGAATCATTCCTTCAGAATTAGACTGCAGCCAAATGGAACCTAGTGACTTTATGAGAAATCAATATGCTGTTAAGCAGATGCAAACAAATGAAAGAATAGAAGGCAATGTTAAATATCTGACCTGGAAAATAGATCCATGAGAGACAATTTAAAAATTATTGGACTACCTGAAAACCATGATCAAAGAAAGAACCTAGAAAAAATCCTTCAAGAAATTCCCCTGGAAAAATTGCCCTGATATTTTAGAACAAGAGGGCAAAATAGAGGTTGAAAGAATCCACAGATCACCTCCTGAAAAAGATCCCAAAAAGAAAACTCCCAGGAATATTATAGCCAGGTTCCAGAATCCCCAGATCAAGGAGAAAATACTACAAGCAGCCAGGAAGAAACAATTTCAATATTGTGGAAACACAATCAGAATAGCACAGGACCTGGCAGCTTCTACACTGAGGGATCAAAGGGCATGGAATATGATATTCCAGGGGCCAAAAGAGCTGGGACTGAACCCAAGGGTCACCTACCCAGCAAAACTGAGTATTTTGTTTCAGGGGAAAATATGGTCATTCAGTGGAATAGAGGATTTTCAAGCATTCCTGTGGTGAGCCAAAGAGGCCTGTCCCAGGACTCTGATAATTACCCTGATATCAGTGGACCTGCATGTCAAAGATCTCTTTGAGATGCGACTTTTCACTAAGTCTGCTCCGGAGTTATTTTGATATAGGTTGCTTTTAAAAGTATGTTATTGGAGTTCTTGAGATCAACAGCATTCTGTCCCAGGATATATCTGATTCCACACTCTGGTATCTTTGAGCGGCCAGCTCTAAACATGATGTCTTTTGAGGATTGCGCTTCAGCTTTGAAGTTTGCTCTCAATTGTATCTGTTTATGATTGCGGCTGCATTAGGAAGTACTGGTGAACCAGACCTAAGGCTCTTCCCAAAAACTATTAGTTGTCCAAAACATTTGCAGGAAGTCAGTTCCTATGCAGATGTTCTTGATGATGCGGCCTTGGCCATTAGGCTTTGAGGCTAGCTCTCAAGAGCATCCTTTGAGATGTAACTGACTGCATGTGATAAGAGATAACTGACTTTTCCTAAGACTTTATGGCACCTAGGGATCAATAGGCCTTATTACCATGCTACTTCCAGGATACAACAGACTAAGATAATGATTCCTCTTCCTTTCCGTCCTTTGTCTCTTTGCTCTATAAAAATCTTTCCCTGAGTATCAATAAACGGAGTTCATGGTTCTTCCTTGAGCTACCCACATGGCCTGGTCGTTTCTTATTCACGTCTCCGAATCATGCTAAGTGCTGGACACTGAGCAGCCCACGGCACATTCCTGAGGAAAAAAAAAACAGAGTTGAATAGAAAATTTGACATCCAGACACAAGAAGCAAGAGATGCCTGAGAAGGTAATCAGGGAAAAGAAATCAAAAGGAACTTATCAAAGTTAACCTATTTAAATTCCTATATGGAAAAACAGTATCTGTGACTGATGAAACTTTTCTCAGTATGAAAATAATGGAAGAAGGGTATATGATAACATGAATACATGTGTGAATGTGTGTATATATGTTTACAGTTATACATGGATAGAGGGCATAGGTTGAATTTGTTGGGAAGGGATGATACTCAAGGGGTGAAATTATGAGGTGAGAGAGGAAAGTGGCAAGAGGAGATGGGGAGAGACAGGGTAGGGTAAACTATCTCATGTATATGAAGCAAGGGGAAGTGGTTAAAGGGGAGGGAAAGAATAGGAAGGCAAAAAGTCAAAACCACATTCTCATTGAATTTGGTTCAGGGAGAGAATGACATACATAGTAAATGGAATATCTCAACCTGCAGCAGGCTAGGGGGAAGGGGGACGAGAGGAGGGATGATGGATGGGAGGGCATCCTTGGGGCAGGGGAGGTTGGAAGTACCCACTATAGAAAAGGGACAGGATCAAGTAGGGAATGGACCAGGTGGGGGGTGGGATGGGTGGGAGGGAATCATAAACAGCCTTCTACAATATATCTACTAAGGTAATATTTTGCATAGCTATACATGTACAACACACATTGAATTACTTATCTTCCCAGAGGGAATGGGTGACAAGGGAGGAAGGGAATGGATCTGAAATCCGAGGTCTTAAAATTAAATGTTTCAAATATATATAAATACTATTATTCATACTCTTTTGCATGTAATTGGGAGATAAGATGTGCAGGTATTGGGGCACAGAAGTTCACCTTGCTCAAATGGAAACGTTGAAGGGGGTAAGGGAGAAGATATGGGAGAGAGCAGGATGGAGGAAGCAATATCTTGTGGGACTGCTATTCTGGGAGGGTGGGTAGGGGGAAAACGGGAAAAAATTGTAACTCAAAATCTGGCGGAAATGAATGATGTAAAACAGGAGTTAATAAAGCATTTGTTTAAATTAAAAAAAAAAGATCCCAAAAAGAAAACTCCCAGGAATATAATAGCCAGATCCCCAAATTCCCAGATCAAGGAGAAAACATTACAAGCAGCCAGGAAGAAACAATTTGAATACTGTGGAAACACAATCAGGATAACACAGCATCTGGCAGCTTCTACACTTAGGGAATCGAAAAGCTTGGAATATGATATTCCAGATGGCAAAGGAGCTGGGATTAAAACCAAAAATCACCTACCCAGCAAAACTGAGTATCATGTTTCAGGGGAAAATATGGTCATTCAGTGGAATAGAGGACTTTCAAGCATTTTTGATGAAAAAAAAAACAGAATTGTATAGAAACTTTGACATTCATATACAAGAAGCAAGAAATACTTGAGAAGGTAAACAGGGGAAAGAATTCATAAGAAACTTATCCAAGTTGAACTATTTACATTCCTACATGGAAAAACAATAACTGCAACTAAAAAACTTTTCTCAGAATGAAAATAGTTGAATTTTGACGGGTATATGGGCACATGAATTCATATGTGAATGTGTGTATATATGTTTTATAGGTATACATAGAGGACATAGGTCGAATTTAAAAGGAAGGGATGATAGTTAAAAGGTGAAATTAAGAGGTGAGAGAGGAATATGATGAGTGGAGATGGGGAGAGACAGAATGGGGCAAACTGTTTCATATAGAATAGGCAAGAGAAAATGGTTACAAGGGAGGGGAAGAATAGGAAGGCAAAAAGGCAAAATCTTATTCTCATTGAATTTGGCTCAGGGAGAGAATGACATGCATACTAAATAGGATATCTCACCCTACAGGAGAGTAGGGAGTTAGGGGATGAGAGGGGGGATGCTGTAGGGGAGGGCAGGAAGGAAAGGGGGGAGGGAAGTTGGAAGCACCCACTTCTGAAAAGGGACAAGATAAAAGTAGGGAATAGACTAAGTGGGAGGTGGGGTAGGAGGCAGGAAAATACAGTCAGTATTTTACAATATATCTACTATGGTAATGTTTTGCATAGCTACACATGTACAACATATACTGAATTACTTATCTTCCCAGTAATGGTGGGTGACAAGGGAGGAAGTGAATGAATCTGTAATTCAAAGTTTTATAATCAAATGTGTAAAAATATAGAAATACTATTATTAATATTATTTTCATATAATTGGGAAATATGATGTACAGGCATTGGGACACGGAGATTCACGTTGCCCTACTGAAAAAGTCGAACGGAGTATGGGAGAAGATATGGGATGGTGCAGATAGGATGAGGGTATATCCTGTGGGACTGCTATACTTGAGTGAGGAGTAGGGAAAAAATGGGGCAAAATTGTAACTCAAAATCTGGCAGAAATGAATGATGTAAATCAGAATTTAATAAAGCTTTTGGGAAAAAATTAAGAAATTAAAGGGATGCCCATCAATTGGGGAATGGTTAAATAAGTCATGATATATGAATGTAATGGAATGCTATTGTGGTATAAGAAAGGAGGAGCAGATGGACTTCGTATTTACCTGAAGAGGCTTATATGAACTGATGCTGAATGAGAAGAGCAGAACCAGGAAAAATTTGTACACAACTACAGACACAAATTATGTGTGATGACCAACTTTGAGAGACTGGACTCTTCTCACCAATGCAGGGTTATAAGTCAACTCAGAAAGAATTTTGAAAGAGATGTCTACATTCAGAGAAAGAACTAGAAAAGAACAGAGTTTGAATACAAATTGAAGCAAATTAACTGCTCTCTTTCTTTTACTTTTCTGGTTTTCATTTTCTGCTTTCCCACTGTTCATTCCATCTGATACAATCCTTCTTTATAAGCTGACTAATGTCTAATGTGAAAGTATTTGTAGATCCTATACTTGATTTGGTTTTCTTTCTGCTTTCCCATTGTTCATTCCATCTGATACAATCCTTCTTTATAAGCTGACTAATGTCTAATGTGAAAGTATTTGCAGATCCTATACCTGATTGTATGCTGCCATGGAGAGGGGGATGGACATGGGGAGAGAAAATTTGAAACTGAAGGGATCGTTGAACTTGATCTTGTAAACTAAATGTAAATGAACAAATTAATAGAGACAAAAATTATTAAAAAAATAATTGCCCCGATGTTTTAGATCCAGAGGGCAAAATAGAGGTTGAAAGAATCCACTGATCAACTCTTGAAAAAGATCCCCAAAAGAAAACTCCTAGGTATGTTAAAGCCAAGTTCTGGAGTTCCCAGATCAAGGAGAAAATATTACAAGCAGCTAAGAAGAAACAATTTGACAATCGTGTAAACACAATCAGGATAACAGAGGATCTGGCAGATTCTACATTGAAGGATAGAAGGGCTTGGAATATGACATTTTGTAGGTGAAAAGAGCTAGGATTAAAAGCAAGAATCACCTACCCAGCAAAACAGTATAATGTTTCAGGGGAAAATATGGTCACTCAGTGAAATAGTGGACTTTTGAGCATTCTTGATGAAAAAAACAGAGTTGAATAGAAAATTTGACATTCAGATACAGGAAGCAATAAAAGCATGAGAAGGTAAAGTGGGAAAATAAATCATAAGGAACTTATCATTGTTGAACTATTTACATTCCTGCATGGAAATACGATAATTGTAATTTATAAAACTTCTTAGAATGAGAATAGTAGAAGGGAATATAAATGTATATGTATATGCATACACACACACACGCCTACACACAAAGACACATCTGGTCTTTGCCCCCAGGGTGAGAAGCAGCTGAGACAGCAGCCATCCAGTCACTGCCATATGGCTGCTTCGGAGCTCTAGGCCTATAGATTGTAGGAGGATCAAGCTTCCATTCAGAGGGGTAATCACTTTTGCTTTAACCTGCTTGCATCTGGATTACTGTCTGGGGTGGATGTCCTGAGGTGAGTGACAGGGGTGCCAGGGCATATGGAGGCTTCAGAGAGGGTACCAACTAATAGCTCCAGCAGCTGAGGAAACCCCAGCCATGGGGACATAGCTGCCCCTTTCCTAGCAGAGTTATATTGTGGCAAAAAGGTCAAAAGTCAAGTAACTGAGTGTCAACATGAACAAGTGAGGGAAGCAACACAAGCACAGCAGTCCAACTTCAGATTCCTTTTGGGGGTATTAAAAAGGATTAGGAATAGAACATGAGGAAGACAGCAAAGTCTTGGTGTTTTAAATTAACTCCTGCACAGAAAGCTTGCATTAAAAGAATAAGCTGCTTACAGGCCATAGAGGAGTTTAAGAAGGATTTAAACAAATAAGAGTATTGGAGGAATAACTGGGAAGAGAACTGAGATTGATGGAAGAAATTTTGAAATGAGAGACAACAACCTGACTGAAAAAATTACACCCTAAAAAATAGACTAACTCAAAAGGCAATAGAACCTCAAAAATCCAGTGAGGAGAAGAATGCCTTAAGAAGCCAAATTTGCCAGATGGAAAAAAGAAGCTCAACTGCTCACTGAAGAGAATCTTTCCTTCAGAATTAGATTGGAGCATATGAAAGCTAGTGACTTTATGAGAAATCAATATACTATTAAACAGATCCAAACAAATAAAAAAAAATAGGAGGCAATGTGAAATATCTCATTGGGAAAACCACTGACCTGGAAATAGATCCAGGAGAGATAATTTATAAATTATTGGACTACCTGAAAGCCATGATAAAAAAAAGAGCCTAGAAATCATTTTTCAAGAAATTCTCAAGAAAAATTGCCCTGATGTTTTAGAACCAGAGGGCAAAATAGAGGTTGAAAGAATCCCATGATGACCTACTAAAAATGATCCAAAAAAGAAAACTCCTAGGAATGTTATAGCCAGGTTCCAGAATTCCCAGATCAAGGAGAAAATATTACAAGAATTCAGGAAGAAAAAATTTGAATACTGTGGAAACACAGTCAGGATAACACAGGGTTTGGCGGCTTCCACACTGAGGGATAGAGGGGCTTGGAATATGATGTTTCAGAGGTCAATGGAGTTGAGATTAAAACCCAGCAAAACTGAGTATCATGTTTTAGGGGGAAATATGGTCATTCAATGGGATAGAGGACTTTCAAGCATTCTTGATGAACAAAAAAAATTAGAGTTGAATAGAAAATCTAACATTCAGATACAAGAAACAATAGAATCATGAGAAGTTAAACAGGGAAAATAAATCATAAGGAACTTATCAAAGTTGAAATACTTACAGTCCTACATGGAAAAAACAGTAAGTTTAACTTATGAAACTTTTCTCAGTATGAGAATAGGTGAAGGGAATAAAAATTATATATGTCCATATATATATGTATGCATACATATATATGTCTATATAGAAGGGCATATGGGAATATGAATACATATGTGAGTGTGTGTATATATGTGTACAGGTATACATAGACATAAGGCACATGACCAATTGCATAGGAAAGGATGATACTTAAAAGGTGAAATTTCGAGGTGAGAGAGGAATATAATGAGAGGATATGGGGAGAGATACAATGGGGCAAATTATCTCATATAGAAGAGGCAAGGGAAAACTGTTACAATGGAGGGGAAGAACAGGAAGGCAAAATTGAATGGGTCAATCTTATTATCTTTGAATTGCCTCAGGGACGGAATGATATACACACTAAAAAGGGTATCTTGCCTTACAGGAAAGTAGGGGGAAAGCTAAGAGAGGGGGCATGATGGAGGGGAGAGTAGGTTGTAGGGGGTAGGGAAGTTAGAAGCACACACTTTTGAAAAGGGACAAGGTGAAAGTAGAGAATAAAACAAGTGGGGGATGGGATAGGAGGGAGGGAAATATAGTCAGTCTTTCACAATATATCCACTATGGAAAAGTTTTTCATAGCTACACATGTACAACCTATATTGAATTGCTTATCTTCCCAGTAAGGGTGAGTGACGGGGAGGTAGGGAAAGAATCTGGAATTCAAAGGTTTAAATTAAAATGTATAAAATTTTATTATTATTATTATTATTATTATTGTTATTATTATTGTACATGTAACTGGGATATAAGATATACAGGCACTGGGGCAGAGAGATCCACCGTGCCCTACTGGAAAGTCGGAGGGACGAGAGGGGAACATATGGGAGAGAGAAGATTGGGGGAGGGAGTACACAGTTGGATCACTGTTTTGGGGTGGTGTGTAGGGGAATGACAGGAACATTTGTAACTCAAAATCTTTGGGCTATGAATTATGTAAACTAAAACTAAAAATAAAATTTAATTTAAAAAACCATGACAATGTTCACTTTCTATTTAAACAATGAGGAGAAGAAACTTAATCAAAATGAACATTAAAATAGAAAAAAAAGAAAAAGTCCCTTTCAAAGCTGAAATTTAGGGAGTTCTTAGCCTCTACCCTCTGTCCTCCAGCCATTTTTCCTCAATTTCTCCTGCCCACTTTTTGTTGGTTCTTCTTCCCTATACCTCTTTCCTCAGATTTCTGTCCCACTGGTTTGTATTTGTTTCATTCTTTCTCATTCTTTCATAGAAGAGTTTGATATTTTAATAAAGTTTAATTTGTAAAAATATAATGATAGTATTATAATTCCCATTTTACAGTAGAAGAAACTGAGCTATAACAAAGTTAAGTGACTTGCCCACTAGGGTCACAACACTAATAAGTATCTGAAGTTAGATTTGAATTCAGTTTTTCCTAACTCCTTGCCCAGTACTCTAGCCAAGGAAACCATAAATAAAACTACAATCTATCAATCACTTTGCAAATCACATTTTCATGAAAATCCTCAATTCTGTCACAAATATCCGTGATTAACATGCAGAATCATTTACAATAACAGTCACCTTAGTTTTCTTCACTTGAACAATTATCCATTTGAAAGCTATTTTTCAGGTCATGTTCTTTGAAGAAAAATGCTCTGGTCAAGATAACAACAGTACCTAAAATTAACATGGTTTTAGTCACCAAATTTTTTACTATGATATTCAATAGATATGCACCCATGACAAGTACTTTATTCTAAGTCTCAACATCTGAAAATTTAATTGATGATATAAATCATTAGAGATATAGTTAATATAGGGGGAAAATCACCAGAGTCAAAGCCATGTGTTCTAATCCTAATCCCGCCATTTATATTCTGCATGACAGACAGACCATAAAACCTCTCTAGGCCCCAGTTCCTTTCTAAATGGGATGGGGGCTGCATTTACATAATCTCTAAGACGCCTTCCAAATCTCCATTTGTGAATCTATTCTTTAAAGACTATTTGTACATCAGAAATACCTATTGAGCTTGGTAAAGTCTGAATCATTTTAGTCAATTTTTCAACATTGAGTCTAAGGCACATCAGGGAATTCTTGAGTTCTCCTTTTGGAAACTTCTTACAATATATTATACAAAAATTTGCCCTTTTCCAATGCCATAAATTGCAGAAGTGACAAGCATCAGCTACATCACATATACCAAACATTGATTGTAATGTTGAACAGAATGGAGCAAGAGGGAATATGTGGTGTATGCAACTAGAGACCTCCCCCTGAGAGGTTGACCACAATCCATGTTATAGTTGATGTTTGTATTGCTATCAGTCCACTGATTCCAAATCCAAATGCTTTCATGACCATATAGTTGCAAAATCTTCAGCAGGTCAAAATGAATATAAAAAAATAACTTTGTCAAATGTTTTCCTAAAACAATAATCCCATAATTTTCCAGCATAGTAACTCTATCAAAAAAGAAAAGTCTGGCATGACCTGTCCTTGGTGAAAACAGGAAAACAATCCTGGACAAATTAAGATTAAAATAACATTGTACACCTTCTATTATAATAGCTCCAAGTGGGTTTCATGTCATAAACAAATAGAAAGTGAATCAGCACCCAGAGTCCATCAGT
The DNA here is from genome assembly GCA_011680675.1 of Gymnobelideus leadbeateri. Taxonomy (NCBI): domain Eukaryota; kingdom Metazoa; phylum Chordata; class Mammalia; order Diprotodontia; family Petauridae; genus Gymnobelideus; species Gymnobelideus leadbeateri. The sequence continues at coordinate 28,982 of WOXC01001111.1, forward strand.
TATTTCTCTCTCTGGAAATTGTATAGCTTTTTTCATGGCTCCTTTGGAATTGTCTTGGATCATCATATTGATTAGAATAACTCTTTTGAAGTTTATCATAATTAAAATATTGTTGTTATTTTGTACAATGTTCTCTTGGTTCTTCTCACTTCACTTTGTTTCAGTTCACATAATCTTCCCAGATTTTTCTGAAACCATCATGTTCATCATTTCTTACTGTATAGTACTATTCCATCATAATCACATACCACAACTTGTTCAGCTTTTCCCCAATTGATGAACATATCCCCAATTTCCAATTCTTTGCTATCACTAAAAGAACTATTGTAAATATTTTTGTATGTAGTGGTCTTTTTACGTTTTCTTTGATCTCTTTGGGATACAAATCTAGTAGTGGTGTTTCTGGGTCAAATGGTAGAAAGCATTTAATAGCCCTTTGGGCATAGTTCCAAAAAGTTCTCCAGAATTGTTGGACCAGTTTACAGCTGCAAAACAATGTATCAGTGTCTCTATTTTTCCACATCCCCTCCACGATTTATCACTTTCTTTTTCTGCCCTCTTAGCCAATCTGACAAATATGAGGTGGTATTGAAGGATAGTTTTTTTTGTCATTTTAATTTTTTATTAATTTGTTGGTTTATTTTTAGTTTACAGGATTCAATTCCATAGTTCCCTGAGTTTCAAATTCCCCTTCCTTCCTTCCCCCCACCCCCATAACAGCATATAGTCTAGTATAGGATCTGCAAACACTTTCACATTAGAATTTAGTCAGGTTACAAAGGTGTATTGTACTAGATTGAATGAAAAAAAGGTAAAGAGGAAATAAAACCAAACAATGAAAATAAAGAGATAAAGCAGTTTGCTTCCAACAGGATTCGAACTCAGTTCTTTCTAGTTAATTCTCTGGATGCATAAAGCACAATTTTAGCTATTCCCCAATTGATGGGCATGCCCTTAATTTCCAATTCTTTTTTTTTTAAATTTATTTGTTTATTTTTAGTTTCCAAGATTCATTTCCATGGTTCCTTGAGTTTCAAATTTCCCTTCCCTCCCTCCCCCCACCCCCCATGACAGCATATAGTCCAGTATAGGATCTGAAAATACTTTCACAATAGACATTAGTCAAGTTATAAAGGTGTATTGTACTAGATGGGATGAAAAATGGTAAAGAAGAAATAAAACCAAGCAATGAAAAGAAAAAAATCAATTAGTTCTGTTCCATCAGGATTCAAGCTCAGTTCTTTCTAGTTATTTCTCTGGATGTAGGCAACTCTCTCCTTCATGAGTCTTTTGGGATTGACTTGTATCACTTCATTGCTGAGAAGAGTCCAGTCTGTCATAGTTGGTTATCACAGATATGTTGTTTCTGTGATTGTATACAGATTTCTCCTTGTTCTACTCTTCTCACTCAGCATCATTTTGTATAAGCCTCTCCAGGTAAATATGAAAACCATCTCCTCCTCGTTTCTTATAACACAATAGTTTTCCATTACATGCATATACCACAACTTGTTTAGCCATTCCCCAATTGATGGGCACCCCTTTAATTTCCAATTCTTTGCAACCACAAAAAGAGCTGCTATAAATATTTTTGTACATATGGGTCTTCCTCCCTCTGCTATGATCTCTATGGGCTATAACGCTGAAAATGGTGTTCCTGAGACAAAGGGTATGAAATTATTTATAGCCCTTTGGGCACAATTCCAGATTGGTCTCCAGAATGGTTGAATAAGTTCAGAACTCCACCAGCAATGCATTAGTGTTCCAATTTGCCCACATCCTCTCCAGCATTTGACATTTTCCTGTTTTGTCATCTTAGGCAAAATGACTGGTGAGATGTGGTATCTCAGAGTTGTTTTGATTTGCATTTCTCTAATCAATAGTAATTTAGAGCATTTCTTCATATATTTATAGATATATTTAATTTCTTTCTCCGAAAACTGCCTGTTGATATCCTTTGACCATTTATCAATTGGAGAATGACTTGTATTCTTATAGATTTTACTCAACTCTATATATTTTAGAAATGAGTCCTTTATCAAAGACATAGGTTGTAAAAATTCTTTCCCAATTTCCCACCTCCCTCTTGATCTTGGTTACACTGGCTTTGTTTGTACAGAAGCTTTTCAATTTAATGTAATCAAAATTATGCATTTTGCATTTTATAATGCTCTCTAATTCTTGTTTGGTCCTAAAGTCTTTCCCTCTCCACAAATCTGAGAGGTAAACTAGTCCTTGCTTTCCCAGATTACTTACAGTATCATCCTTTATTCTTAGATCATGCACCCATTTAGACTTGATTTTGGTATATAGTGTTAGATAATGGTCTATGACCAGTTTCTGCCCTAATGCATTCCAGTTTTCTCAGCAGTTTTTGTCAAATAGAGCATTTTTATCCCAAAAACTGGGGTCTTTGGGATTATCAAACAATAGATTACTATACGCATTAACTGCTGGAACTTGTGTGCCTAATCTATTCCATTGATCCACTACTCTATTCCTCAGCCAGTACCACACAGTTTTGATGACTGCTACTGTATAATACAGATTAAAATATGATATAGCTAGTCCACCTTCCCTAGCATTTCTTTTCATTAATTCTCTTGATATTCTAGACCGTTTGTTTTTCCAAATAAATTTTGTTACTATTTTATCTAGCTGTATAAAACAGTTTTCTGGTAAATTGATTGGTATGACACTAAATATATAATTTAGTTTGGGAAAATTGTCATTTTTATTATAATACCTCAACACAGCCATGAGCAATTGATATTTTTCTGATTAGTTAGATCTGACCTTATTTGTGTGAGAAGTGTTTTGTAGTTGTGATCATGCTTTTGGTTTGGCAGGAAGATTCCCAAATATTTTATAATGTCTACAGTGACTTTAAATGGGATTTCCCTTTCTATCTCTTGCTGTAGAATTTCATTAGAGATACACAGCAATGCTTAGGATTTACGTGGGTTTATGTTATATCCTGAAACTTTGCCAAATTTATTTGTTGTCTCAAGTAGTTTTTTACTTAATTCTCCCGGATTCTGTAAGTATATCATCATATCATCTACAAAGACTGATAGCTTGGTCTCTTCTTTGCCTAATTTGATTCCTTTGATTTCTTTTTCTTCTCTCATTGCTATTGCTAACGTTTCTAGCACCAGATTGAATAAGAGGGGTGATAGTGGAAACCCTTGTTTCACTCCTGATCTTATTGGAAATGCTTCTAATTTATTCCCATTGCATATAATACTTGCTGATGGTTTTAAATAAATGTTATCTACTATTTTAGGGAAGTCTCCATTTATTCTTATTCTTTCTAGCGTTTTTAATAGGAATGTATGTTGTACTTTGTTAACAGCCTTCTCTGCATCTATTGATATAATCATGTGGTTTCTGTTATTTTTATTGTTGATATGATCAATTATACTGCTGGTTTTCCTAATATTAAACCATGCTTCCATTCCTGGAATAAATCCTACCTGATCAAAGTGTATTATTCTTGTGATAAGTTGTTGTAGTCTTTTAGCTAATATTTCATTTAAAATTTTTGCATCTAAATTCATGAGAGAAATTGGTCTATAATTTTCTTTCTCTGTTTTATCTCTTCCTGATTTAGGAATCAGTACCATATTTGTGTCATAGAAAGAATTTGGTAGGACTCCTTCTTCACTAATTTTTCCAAATGATTTATAGATTATTGGAATCAATTGTTCTTTAAATGCTTGATAGAATTCACTAGTAAACCAGTCTGGCCCTGGGTATTTTTTCCTAGGGAGTTCACTGATGGCTTGTTTGATTTCTTTCTCTTAGATGGGGTTAAGTGATTTAATTCCTCTTCAGTTTATCTGGGCAACTTGTATTTTTGTAAATATTCATCCATTTCACTAAGATTGTCAAATTTATGTGCATACAATTGGGAAAATAATTCCTAATTATTGTTTTGATTTCCTCTTCATTGGATGTAGATTCCTGCTTTTCTTTTTTGATACTCATAATTTGGTTTTCTTCTTTCTTTTTTTTATCATATTGACTGTCTATTAATATCATTGTTTTTTTTTTCGTAAAACCAGATCTTAGTTTTATTTATTAATTCAATAGTTTTCTTAATTTCAATTTTTTAATCTCTCCTTTGGTTTTCAATATTTCTAATTTAGTACTAAATTGGGGATTTTCAATTTGTTCTTTTTCTAGCTTTTTTGAGTTTCATGTTCAATTCCATGACCTCCCTTTTCTCTAATTTATTCATGTATGCACTCAGGGATATAAAACTTCCCCTTAGAACTGCCTTTAATGCATCCCACAAATTTTGGTATATTGTCTCATTATTATCATTCTCTTGAATGAAGTTACTGATTGTTTCTATAATTTCTTCTTTGACCCACTCATTCTTTAGGATTAAATTGGTATGACTCCTTCTTCATTAATTTTCCCAAATAGTTTGTAGAGTATTGGAATCAGTTGTTCTTTAAACATTTGATAGAATTCACTAGTAAACCAATCTGTCCCTGGAGATTTTTCCTAGGGAGTTCATTGATGGCTTGTTTGATTTTTTTCTCTGAGATGGAGTTATTTAGGTAATTCACTTCCTCTTCAGTTAATCTGGGCAATTTGTGATTGTGTAAATATTCATCCATTTCACTAAGATTGTCATATTTATGTGCATACAACTGAGAAAAATAATTCCTCATTATTTTTTTTATTTCCTCTTCATTGGAGGTATATTCACCCATTTTTATTTTTGATACTCATAATTTGGTTTTCTTCTTTCTTTTCTTTATCATATTGACTAAGGGTCTATCAATTTTGTTGATTTTTTCATAAAAACAGCTCTTAGTTTTTTTTTTTATTAATTCAATAGTTTTCTTAATTTCAATTTTATTAACCTCTCCTTTGGTTTTTAATATTTCTAATTTTGTACTAAATTGGGGATTTTCAATTTGTTCTTTTTCTAGCTTTTTCAATTACATGTCCAATTCATTGGCCTCCCTTCTCTATGCTTTAATTAAGTATGCACTCAGGGATATAAAACTTCCCCTGAGAACTACCTTTAGTGCATCCCACAAATTTTGGTATGTTGTCTCATTATGATCATTCTCTTGAATGAAATTATTGATTGTTTCTAAAATTTCTTGTTTGACCCACCAAATTTTTAGGATTAAATTGTTTAATTTCCAATTAGTTTTTAGTCTATCTTTCCATGGCCCTTTATTGCATATAATTGTTATTGCATCATGATCTGAGAATGATGCATTTAATATTTCTGCCTTTCTGCACTGTATTGTGAAGTTTTTATGCCCTAGTACATGGTCTATTTTTGAGTATGCACCATGCACTGCTGAGAAGAAAGTAAATTCCTTTTTATCCCCATTCAGTTTTCTCCAGAGATCCATCATATCTAGTCTCTCTAAGATTCTATTCACATCCTTAACTTCTTTCTTGTTTATTTTGAGGTTAGATTTATTGAGTTCAGAGAGTGAGAGATTAAGGTCCCCCACTAGTATAGTTTTGCTATCTATTTCTTCCTCTAATTCCTTTAACTTCTCCTCTAGGAATTTGGATGCTATACCACTTGGTGCATATATATTAAGTACTGACATTGCTTCATTCTCAGTGGTGCCTTTTAGTAGCATATAGTTTCCTTGTTTATCTCTTTTAATTAGATCTATTTTTTTTCTTTTGCTTTATCTGACATAAATATTGCTATCCCTGATTTTTTTTACTTTAGCTGAGGCATAATAAATTTTACTCCAACCTTTTACCTTTACCCTGTGGGTATCCCTTTGTTTCAAATGTGTTTCTTGTAGACAGCATATTGTAGTATTATGGTTTTTAATCTGTTCTGCTATCTGCCTCTGTTTTATGGGAGAGTTCATTCCATTCACATTCACAGTAATGATGACTATCTGTCTCTTCCCCTCCTTCCTATTCCCTCCCCCTGTTTATGTTTTTGTTTCTTCCTTCTCCCTTCCCCTCCTTGAAGTTTTCCCTTTTGACTGCCCCCTCCCTCAGTGTTCACACCCAGTGAACCCCCTTCTTAACCTACCCTCTCCCCTTACTAGTATTTCCCTTCCTTCTAATCCCCCCTTTAGTCTCCTCCTTTTCACTCTCCCTTCCACTATCTATAGGACACAACAAACTTTTATACCTATCAGGGTATATTACTCCCCTTTTGATTCCAAACCAATGAGAGTAAATTTCAAACAGTGCTCCTCTTCCTCTCTCCTTTTCCTCTATTTAAAGAATTTATGTTTCTATATACATTAGAATCTTAAATTTTATTGATTATGTTTATGCCTCTTTGAACCAGAACCAGTGAAAATAGTGTTTAAATCATGTTACTCTCCCTCTTTCTTTCCCCTATTCTATAGTGTGTTTTGATGCCTCTTCAGATGGCATATTTTACCTTTTCCTAGCTCATCCTTTCCTTTTTCCCATTACAGTCCCTTTGATCCCCTAATGTTTTTTTTTTCAAAGTCTTCAGGTTAGTGCATTCATACCCACACCCTCTATCTATGTATAACCGTTTCGAAGGTCATGATAATCTTAAAGATTTCGAATATTGACAGTTATCAGCTCCACATATAGGGATGTGAACATTTTGCTCTTGTTGCATCCCAGGTAATGAGCATGTGTGTGTGGGTGTGGATGTGTGCACTTATGCATTTATGAGTCTGTTTCTCTTGTTTACCTTTATATGTCTTTCTTGAGTCTTGTAATTGGAAATCAAATTTTCCATTGAGCTCTGGATTTTTCATTAAACGACCATCTCCTCTTTCAGGCAAGGAGATGGTCGTTTAATGAAAAGAGTATGCTCAGTTTTGATGGGTAGTTAATCCTTGGTTGTAGTCCTAGCCCTCTTGCCTTATGAAATATCAAATTCTAGTCCCTTATCTTTGGGTTTTCTACTTCATGAAGGAGGGATGGGAGGATCAGAGCAGCTAGAATTTACTTTGCCATTCCAGCCCCTCTATTATACAGGCAGGCAGTTTCTAAATTTCCAGGCTGGGGGCTGAATGCAGCCAGAGAAGCTGCTCTCTCCACTGGGGCCCAACTCTCCCACCTGGCTCCAATGACCCTTAATGTACCTTCATGAGATGAAGGCGAGATGACTGCAATTTGTCCTTGGTAAGTCTGCAGGCTGGGGCTTTTTCTCTCTGGTGTAGTCTGCTTGTCTGCTCTTAGGTCTGAGCTGTGCAGACACCATGTGCTCTGCACTAGTCCTATCCGGACACACTGGGCAACCTCCTGGGTTGGACTCTGCCACGCTCTGTCTTCCAGTGGGCTCCGTCACTCCGGAATCTGCACAGATAGATTCACCCTTTGAGACTTAGTGACCAAGGAGCTCAGTGAGGTTACTGCTTCCTTTCCACCATCTTGGCTCCTCCCCTGTTTTCCTATTTTTTTAATTTCTCAGGCTGTGAGCTAAGGGCTTGGTCTTTGACTTTGAATGCTGTAGCCTCTGGGTGTCTAGTTTGAGGCTAAGGCAGGAGTCTTAGGGAGTTATGTTGATGCACACAGAGTAATCTGTGGAGAGGCAGGGTAGTCTGGCCACCTCAGTTTTCTGCTTCTATATTCTTGTACTACATCTTTGGAAGGCTTTTCTTGGTCAGGTGAGTTGGGGCTTGTTTGGACCCCTTCCCCTCTTCTCTTCAGACTCCTTGCTGCCTCAGTTCCCCCCCCTTCTCCATGACTCCCAAGTCTGAGGCTATTTCCACTATCTTAGGATTTCCCTCTTGGTGGGACACTTATCTTTTTCTTGAAGGAGGAATTAGAGCAGCTAGAGTTTACTTTGTCATTCTAGCCCCTGGCGAAACAGGCAGGCAATTTCTAAACTTCCAGGCTGGGGGTTGATAGCCCCAGGAGAAGCTGCTGTCTCTGCTGGGGGCCCTGAGCCCTCTCTTACCTGCCTCCAATGATTCCTCCTGTCCCCTGGTAAGATGCTGGTGAGATGGCTGGGATTCTTCCTTGGGATGAGTAAGTCATCCACCTGGGGATTCTTTTCTCTCTGATTTAATCTGCTTGTCTGCTTTCAAGTCTGAGCTGTACAGACCCCATGTGCTCCATGCTCTCCCTCTCCGGACCCACTGGGCTCTTTCCTGGGCTGGTTTCTGCCTTGCTCCATATCCCAGTGGATTCTATCACTCCAGAGTCCGTTTAGATTCACTTTTTAAGGTTTAGTGACAGGATTCACGGATGAGCTTAGAGAAGTTACTGCTTCCTTTCCGCCATCTTGGCTCCACCCTCTAAAGAATAGTTTTAACTTGCCTTTCTCTAATCAATAGTGATATAGAGCATTTTGCATATGGATATTGATAGCTTTGATTTCTTCTTCTCAAAACTGTCATGAATAATCATTTTTCAAATAAAGATATATAAGTTATTGTCAATTGTATAAAATCCTTAAATCACTCATAATGAGAAAAAAAAAAGATTAAAGTTAAAAAAAAACTCTAACATCTCCCCTCACAATTCAGATTCAAAAAGACAACAGAAGTTACAAAAAAAGGCAAGTGTTTCAGCTATTATGGGAAGACAAACAGATTTATGCAGTGTTGGTGGAACTATGTTCTTCAGTCATCCTGAAGAGAAAAATTGAACTACAACCGAAAAGTTACAATTGATATACCTTTGGGCTCAACAATGCTTCTACTAGACATTTATGGCAATATTTATGGCAGTCTTTTTTTTGTTTGTTTGTTTCACAAAGACTTAAAAACAAAGGTTTCTTAGAAAGCTACCTAAGTCTCTGAGAAGGTAAATGATTCACCCAAGATAACACAGAATCTATGTGCCAGAAACAAATCTTGAACCAAGTTTCTTCCACTATCCATTATGCCACTATGTCTCTCCTAAATTTAAAATCTGTATAATCTTAAAAACCACAATAACAGGTATGTAATAGAACTTCACATTTTCATTCTTTTCTTTATAATAAAATGATTTTTGGTTGGTTGTTATGTTTATAACAAAAACAAAAGCTTCTACCTTCTTTGTTTGCAAAATTAGACCCATAATTGCTCACTGTGTCACCTCTCCTCCTCTGTGATTTGTCAAAGATTATTGACAGTACTTCATTCTTCAGAACAACCTAATGATTTGAACTTGCTGAAGACAACAATCAGTCTTGGTTTCTGAAGGTCCTTTTTTTAGGGAGGTATTTTCTCCAATAACTTCACTAATTTTACTTTTTAAGGATTTGTTTTCTTCACTGAGACTTTTTCCAAGTTGGTCACTGCCTCCCTGATTCAGTCTTTAAAATCTTTCTTAAGCTCCTCCAAGAATGCTATTTGGGCTTGAGACCAGTTCCTATTTCCTTCTGTGATCTCTGGTGTGGGTAGAGAGTCCAAATTGTCCTGTGTATTTGGTCATTCTTGACCAACATCATAAGCTCTTTTCAATTTTCTTGCCTTCCCCTTCTCCTTCTCAGCTTCCTTCCTTCCCATTGTAATTTCCTATTTCTTAATTTCTCAGGATGTTAGCTAAGGGCCTGGTCATTGACTTTGAATGCTGTAGCCTCTGGGTGTCTAGTTTGTGGCTAAGGCAGGAATCTCAGAGAGGAATGTAGATGAGCACAGAGTAGTCTGTGGAGGTGGGTCATCTGACCACTTCAGATTTCTGCCTCTATACCCCTGGGCTATAGGCAGGCTTTTGTTGGTTACATGAGGTGGGGCTTGTTGGGACCCCTCCCTCTCTTCTTTTCAGACTCCTGGCTGTCTTAGTTACACCCCTTCTTGGAGACTCCCAAGCCTGAGGCTATTTCCACTAAATTGGCATTTCAATCTGGGTGGGATACTTATCTTTGGGTTTTCTACTTCATGAAGGAGGGATGGCAGGATTGGAGCAACTACAATTTACTTTGCCATTCTAGCCCCTGTATTATACAGGCAGGCAATTTCTAGGCTTCCAGGATGGGGGCCAATTGCTGCAGGAGAGGATGTTGTCTCTGCTGGGGGCCTGACTCTCCTACCTGGCTCCAATGATTCCTCCTGTTCCCTTGTGAGATGAAGGCGAGATGACTGCAATTTGTCCTTCTTAAGTCTGCAGGCTGGAGCTTCTTCTCTCTCTGTTGTAGTCTGCTTGTCTGCTCTTAAGTCTGAGTTGTGCAGACCCCATATGCTCTGAGCTCGCCCTGTATGGACACACTGGACACTTTCCTGGGCTGGATTCTGCCAAACTCCATCTCCAAGTGGATTTTATCACCCCAGAATCTGATCAGATTCACTTTTTAAGGTTTAGTGACAGGATTCATGGAGAAGCTTAGCAAATTTATTGCTTCCTTTCTGCCATCTTGGCTCCACCCCCCATCAGTAATGGTTTCAATTCCTTCTTTGTCATATTTGTTCACATTTTCTTTTTTCTCTCTGAAAATGAATATCCTTGGCACATAAATCAGAGACAACATGAGAGCTGGATTTTCTGGGCCTTCTCTCTATTCCTTGGCATCATTCCATCCACCCTATAATACTGGACCATACTTTCTTGAATATTCTTTGCTCCCTACATGCCTTTTGAAAAAAAGTTCCCCTTTGGATATTTTCAGTTTCCCTGACCAACCTTCCTATTAGTAGGTGACTCATGATATCAGTTTTCTCTACTCCTTCTGAGAAGCCACTTGTTTCTACCAGAAAAAAATTTAAACCTTCCTGATTAAAGTGTTTAATCCAATGGATCCACTTAGACATGACCAGAGGTACCAGTTATTTTTAGTCTTTGTTAAGGCCACTCTAGACAATGGGTTTAAGAGAGAGCAAGAGGAATTTAAGTGAGGTAATTCCTCTGTTGATTACCTCCCATCTACTCTGTTTATGTCTTTTTTATTGTCATTTTTTCATATCTTTTTTTTTTATTAATTTGTCCATTTACTTTGGATTTACAAGATTCAGTCCCTCGGTTCTTTGAGTTTCAAATTTTCTTCCTCTCCCTACCCCCCACCCCCATAGCAGCATACAATCAGATATAGGATCTGCAGATACTTTAACATTAGATAGTAGTCAGGTTATAAATAAGGATTGTATCTGATGGAATGAACAATGAGAAAGAGGAAACAAAGCCATACAAGAAAAAGAGAGCAGGTAATTTGCTTCAATCTGCATTCAAACTCTGTTCTTTTTAGTTCTTTCTCTGAATGTAGACATTTCTCTCATAATTCTTTCTGAGCTGACTTATAACCCTTCATTGCTGAGAAGAGTCCAGTCTCTCAAAGTTGGTCATCACACATATGTTGTATCTGTAATTGTGTACAAATTTTTCCCGGTTCTCATCTTCTCACTCAGTATCAGTTTGTATAAGCCTCTCCAGGTAAATGTGAAGCCCATTTTCATTTCTTATAGCACAAGAGTATTCCATTATATTCATATACTATAACTTGTTTAGCCTGTCCCCAATTGATGGGCATCCTTTTAATTTCCAATTCTTTGCCAACACAAAAAGAGCTGCTATGAATATTTTCCTATATATGGGTCTTCCTTGTGCTTTTATGATCTCTTTGGTGTACAACCCTAGAAGTGGTATTTCTGGGTATGAAATTACTTATAACCCTTTGGGCCTAGTTCCAGATTGCTCTCCAGCATGGTTTAATCAGTTCACATCTCCCCCAGCAATGTATTAGTGTTCCAATTTTTCCACATGCTCTCCATCATTTATCATTTACAAAAAAAATTTTTTTTTGAGAGATCTCACAGGTTTACTTTTAAAAAGGCACAAGCAGCTGCCTCTGTCCTCTTTGTAATCACAGCACAGTGGCCCAGGGGGATACCTAGGCCTGAGCCCAAGTCCATCCCATAGCCTCCCAGTACATTCCCTGAGGGGCAGATGGGCAGGAGACAGTGGATATGGTGGTCTTCCCTAGTGTGTAACATGCCTCTTGTTAACAGTGGGCAGAACAATTCCAGCCTCAAAGTTTGGCCCAAAGGAGAATGAGCCCCTGTGGGCATCACTGCCTTCCCCTCCTGGAGGCCAAGGCCCCTCCCAGAAACAGGATGGGGCTGGGGCTAGGATGTGCCCTCACGGCCATGAGCAGTGCCTGCCACTGGAAACAAAGTGCTCAGCAAGGCTATTCAACTGGAATTGTGTGACTTGAGACATGGAGAGCAGTGGGTCTGAGCAGCGCCAGTCTAAAGTCCTACATAACAAATAGGATTGGTCTATGGGCTCTCTCCACTGATCACTGGGGTCTAAGGAGGTCCTGAGGTCCAGGCTGCTAAGGGCAGAACTGCTGGCTAATGTTCCCAGCACATCAGGCAGTGTCGGGATAAAGCCATGGTGTCTGAGGTATCAGAGCTTTTTCATAGATGAATGGAGTACTGGTGGGGTGGCATGAAGTTTGAAAAGGGGACACTCACTCTGACTTGGTCAAGGTGATCTAGGTTCTCAGGGGCCCTCTGGCTGCGGAAAGTCTTGCACATGGGGCAGGTGGCCAGTAGGTCCAGGAGGAAAGTAAACAGACGCTGGTTGACTCGGTAACAATATATACAATGATGGGAATCTGGGGTTTTCTTGTTTCTTGCAGAAGAGGGCAAGTACAGAGAATTCATCTCTGAATATCTGAAAATACATTCTTCCTTATTAGCTTTCTGAAAATCCTGAAGATCAGAGTAGTTTTCAGATTTATAGGTGATAGGAGATGCTATGTCCAGCAACCCCAAAATCATGTCATAACCTAAGTAAGGCTTCATACACCACCTCTCATCAGGAGATGTTGGAGCCAGTAGAGCAAATATCCACCAGGCATGCTAGAAGACATGGGGAGCCAGTGTAGTTGCGGGTTGATGGATGGAGAACACAACAAGAGAGGTACCTGAGAAGCCTTTAAGTTCTGCCACTGCTGAGTGGTCAGGATGGACCTAAGGCCTCCTGGACTCTCTGCTTTATGGAATGGCCTCTGGACCCCAAAGATCAGGGGATTGATCCTGGGCCCCAAGTCAAGGACTCAAGGGAAGATAGCAAGCTTGCTGAATTGGGTCTGCAACTAGTGCTCTGGTAGTCCTTGGGCTCCTGACCCTGGGGTTGGCTGGACTGAGGGGTTTGGAGGGAGACACATTCCGCAAACCTCACTGTTAGGCAAGCTATACTGGGGGTCTGGCTCTTGGATCCTACTATTTTGTTCTTGCTTCGAGGTTTCTCTGTCCCCAGTGGTGGTGGTACGGGTTGGGCAGTGGCTTGATTGGTTGAGGGGGTAGGTGAATACCATGGAATCTTCATTTTGGCTGAAAGAGGCCTCTGATGACTGGAGGCTGCTCCTCTCCTCATTCTTGAGCTTTGGAAACAGCTGCACTGCTCCCTTGGCCCAGGCCACAGACTTCCAAATCTCCTCCTGCCACACCCACAGCTGACAGAGGAGCCCCAAGTTCATTTCTCAAAGTGGGGTCAAATCCTCTGACTCTGGCATCTTGAATGTGTTTTCTGGAGTGTTTGGGACCTCTGACTCCAAATTATGTTCTTTCCTCCACACCACACAAATCTCCTTGCTAGACTAGAGGAGCCTGGAGGGCAGGCTCTATGTTTGCTGCAAAAGGCTCCTTCCAACACAGTAGGCCTCAGTGAACTTCATCATTTATCATTTTCTTGTTTTGTTATCTTAGCCAATCTGACTGGTGAGATATGGTATCTCAGAATTGTTTTGATTTGCATTTCTCTAATCAATAGTGATTTAGAGCATTTTTTCATATGCTTTTCTTTAATTTCTTCCTCTGAGAATTGCCTGTTGATATCCTTTGACCGTTTATCAATTGGGGAATGACTTGTATTCTTATAGATTTGACTCAATTCTCTGTATATTTTAGAAATTAGGCCTTTATCAGAGACATTGGTTGTAAAAATTCTTTCCCAACATCCCACTTCCCTCTTTATCTTGGCTATACATTAGCTTTGTTAGTGCAGAAGATTTTCAATTTCATATAACCAAAGTTATCCATTTTGCATTTTATAATTCTCTCTAATTCTTGTTTGGTCATGAAGTCTTCCCCTCTCCATAAATCTGACAGGTTAATTATTGCTTGCTTTCCCAGAATGCTTACAGTATCATCCTTTATGCCTAGAACATGCACCTATTTAGACAATTTTTTATATGGTGTTAGATAATGGTTTATGCCCAGTTTCTGCCATACTGTATTCCAATTGTCCCAACAGTTTTTGTTGAGTTCTTAACCCAAAAACTGGCTTCTTAGGGTTTATCAAAGAGTACGTTATTATAGTCATTGAATGCTGAGTCTCATGTACCCTCTCTATCCTATTGATCCACTGCTCTATTCCTCAGCCAGTACCAAGTAGTTTTGATGACTGTGCTTTATAATACAGATTAAAATCTGGTATAGGTAGTCCACCTTCCCCAACATTTCTTTTCATTAATTCCCTTGATATTCTGGACCTTTTGCTCTTCCAAATGAATTTTGTTACTATTTTTTCTAGTTCTATAAATAATTATATATATATATATATATATATATATATATATATATATATATATATATATATATATATATTTAATTTCGTAAATTATTAGTATGGCATTAAATATGTAATTTAATTTAGGTAAACGTGTCATTTTTATTATATTAGCTCAACCCAGCCACAAGCAATTGATGTATTTTTCCAATTAGTTAGATCTGACTTTATTTCTGTGAAAAGTGTTTTATAGTTGTGTTCATCTAGGTCCTGGGTTTGTTTTGGCAGGTAGATCCCCAAATACATTATAATGTCTACAGTAACTTTAAATAGGATTTCTATTTCTATCACTTGCTATTGAATTTCATTAGAAATATGCAGGAATGTCGATGATTTATGTGGGTTTATTTTATATCCTGCAACATTGCCAAATTTATTTATTGTCTCAAGTAATGTTTTACTTGATTCTCTAGGAATCTCTAAGTATATCATCACATCATCTGCAAAGAATGATAGCTTGGTCTTTTCTTTGCCTAATTTGACTCCTTTGATTCCTTTTTATTCTCTAATTGCTACTGCTAATGTTTCTAGTACCAGATTGAATAAGAGGGGCATTCTTCTAGCTTATCCACATTACATATAATACTTGCTAGTGGCTTTAAATAGATGCTACTTATTATTTTAAGGATGGCTCCTTTGATTCATATACTTTCTAGTGTTTTTAATAGGAATGGAGGTTGTACTTTGTCAGAAGCCTTTTCTTCATCTATTGAGATAATCATGTGGTTTTTGCTACTTTCATTGATGATATGATCAGTTATACTTTTGGTTTTCCTAATATTAAACCATCCTTGCATTCTTGGAATAAATCCTACCTGAACAAAGTGAATTATTCTTGTGACAAGTTGCTATCGTCTTTTTGCTAATATTTTATTTAAAATTTTTGTATCTATATTCATGAGGGAAATTGGTCTACAATTTTCTTTTTCCATTTTATCTCTTCCTGATTTAGGTATCAGTACCATGTTAGTGTCATAAAAAGAATTTGGTAGGACTCCCTCTTCACTAATTTTCCCAAATAGTTTGTAGAGTATTGGAATCAATTGTTGTTTGAATGTTTGATAGAATTTTCTAGTGAATCCATCTGGCCCTGGAGATTTTTTCCTAGGGAGTTCACTGATGGCTTTCTTTTTCTGAGATGGGGTTATTTAAAGTAATTTGCTTTCTCTTTGGGTTAACCTGTGCAGCTTATATTTTTGTAAATATTCATCCATTTCACTAAGATTGTTAAATTTATGTACATATAATTTGACAAAATAATTCCTAATTATTGTTTTAATTTCCTCTTCCTTGGAGGTAGATTCAACCTTTTCATTTTTGATACTCATAATTTAGTTTTCTTATTTCTTTTTTTTTTTGTCATATTGACTAAGGGTCTATTAGTTTTATTGTTTTTTTTTTCATAAAACCAGCTCTTAGGTTTATTAATTCAATAGTTTTCTTAATTTCAATTTCCCAAACCTCTCCTTTGTTTTTTTTATTTATAATTTAGGATTTAATTGCATATTTTCAATTTATTATTTTTCTATCTTTTTCAATTGCATGCCCAATTCATTGACCTCCATTTTCTCTAATTTATTCATATATGCACTCCGAGATATAAAACTTCCCCTAAGAACTGCCTTTGCTGCATCTCACAAATTTTGGTATGTTGTCTCATTATTATCATTCTCTTGAATGAAGTTACTGATAGTTTCTATAATTTCTTGTTTTACTCACTCATTCTTTAGGATTAGATTGTTTAGTTTCTAATTAATTTTTTGTCTATCTTTTCAAGGCCCTTTATTGCATATAAATTTTATTGCATCATTATCTGAGAATGATGCTTTTAATATTTCTGCCTTTCTACACTGAATTGTGAGGTTTTTATGCCCTAGTACATTGTCAATTTTTGCATATGCTCCATGTAACACTGAAGAGAAGGTTTATTTCTTTTTATCCCCATTCAGTTTTCTCAAGAGATGTATCATACCTACTCTTCCTAAAATTCTATTCACCTCCTTAACTTCTTTCTTCTTTATTCTGAGGTTAGATTTATTATGTTTAGAGAGTGGAAGATTAAGGAACCCACTAGTATAGCTTATCTATCTATTTTTCCTCTAAATCCCTTACCTTCTCCTCTAGGAATTAAGATGTTATGCCACTTGGTGCACATATGTTAAGTAATGCTATTGCTTTATTCTCGATGGTGCCTTTAGCAGGATACAGTTTCCTTCCTTATATCTTTTAATTAGATCAATTTTTGCTTTTCTTTATCTGAGATGAGGATTGCTGCCCCTGCTTTTTTTTTCCTTTAGCTGAGGCATGATATATTTTACTCCAGCCTTTTACCTTAACCCTGTGTGTATCCCTTTGTTTCAGGTGTGTTTCTTGTAAACAGCATATTGTAGAATTATGTTTTTTAATCCATTCTGCTATCTGCTTCCGTTTTATGGGAGAGTTCATCCCATTCACATTATCAGTTATGATTATTCTCTTTCTCTTTCCCTCCATCCTATTCCCTCCCCTGTTTATGTTTTTATTTTTCTCCCCTTTTCCCTCCCCCTCCTTAATAGTTTTCTTTTTGACCACCACCTCCCTTAGTATTCTGTTCTTATCAACTCCCTCTCTTTTCTTTTCCTTCCCCCTTACTTCTTCCCTCCCTTCTAACCACCCCCTCTTTGCCCCCAACATAGGAGTATAATGTTGAATTTTTCTGTTTATTTTGTTTCCTTTCCATAGTTGGCACTCAATTACTTGACTTTTGGGCTTGTTTCCACAGTAGATCTCTGCCACCAGCCAGGGGACCTTCTGTCCCAAATGTTGGGGTTTTCTCAGCTTCTGGAGTTATTAGCTGGGTGGTTTCTCTGAAGCTTCCACAAGCTCTGGCAAGCTGGTCACACAACCCAAGACCTCCACCGCATACAGCAATCCAGATCCAAGAAGGTTAAAGCAAGAGAAATTACCACCAAGACTGATCACATGGTCCCCCTATAGTCCACAGGCCAGGGGTTGAAGCTGCCAAGTGTGTCCACAGCTTCACTGAAGTGTATCAGTGGCTTCTTGCCCCCAGAAAAAGAGTCCAATGTCCTCTCCCAACTAATGAGGCCCAAAGTCCATACTTCACTAATGGCTCACTTTGTCCATGGCATCTATGTGTTGGTAATTCTGCAAACACCACAGCTGCTGGTATTCTACAGTCCCTCCAGCTGGCTGCTGGTCTGGCTAAAACTCTGACTCATGGGGCCTGGGTTTGGCTCCCAGAGCACTGTGCTGTCCGCTCCCTGCTGGGCTGCCCGGCCTGTCCTCAGTGGGAGGTTAGCTTCTCTGTCTCATTTTGTGGGATCTGGAGCCCCAGAGTTTGTTTAGACTCCCCTGTTACATGTATTTGGAAGTGGTGTATGCCAGTCCTGTGGAAGTGCTGTTTCTACACCATCATCTTGGCTCCGTCCCCGATACTACTATGATATGCTAGATTTTTATATTTAATGAAGTATGTTATTTGTTCTTTGAACCAAGATTGACAGGAATAGATCTCAGGCAATACTCCTCTCCCTCTCATCTTTCCCTCTAGTATGATACATTTTTGGTCTCTTCTTGATAGAGTCCTATTCTTATCTGGTTGTGTTATTTCCTCCTTGCACCAGAACCAATGAGGGAAAAGCTCATATAATGCACCTCTCCCTCCCTTTTTTTCCTCTTCTGTCTTGTTTTTATGCCTCTTTGTGGGGCATAATTTACCCTTTTCTGCTTCATTCTTTCCTCTTCTTCTATTGCAGTCCCTTTGTTTCCCTTAATAAGGTTTTTTATCATCATTTTGTGTAATTTATACCCATACCCTCTACTTATTTATAAAGAGTTTGCTCTTATTAAATAACAGGGTGGTGTGTGTGTGTGTGTGTGTGTGTGTGTGTGTGTGTGTGTGTGTGTGTTCCTTGTTTACCTTTCTATGTCTCTCTTGTGTCTCATAATTGGAGGTTGAATTTTCCTTTGAACTCTGGCTTTTTCATCAGGAAGTTCTTGAAATCTGTTATATAGTTGAATGACCATCTCCTTGCCTGGAAGAATATGTTCAGTTTCACTGATTAGGTGATCCTTGGTTATAACCCAAGCTCTTTTTCTTGCAAAAATTGTATTCCACTTTCTCTGATCTTTCAGTATAGAGCTTGCCAGATCCTGTGTGATCCTCACTGTGGTTTCTTGATATTTCAATTGTTTCTTTCTGGCCAATTGCAGTATTTTCTCCTTTACCTGGTAGTTCTGGAGTTTGGCTATGACATTTCGGGGATTTTTCAATTTAGGATCTCTTTCAGGAGGTGTCTGTTGGATTCTCTCAATTTTTATTTTACCCTCTGGTTCTAGTATCTCAGGACAGTTTTCCTTGATGAGCTCTTGGAAGATGTCGTCCAGACTCATTTTTTCATCATGATTTTCTGGTATGCCTATGATTCTCAGATTATCTCTCCCGGATCTGTTTTCCAGGTCAGTTATTTTTCCATTGAGATGTTTTACCTCTTTTCCTAATTTTTCATTCTAGAGGTTTTGTTTGACTAATTTTTGGTTCCTCATAGAATTATTTGCTTCAGGTTAGTTGGTTCTAGTTTTTAGCAAATTATTTTCCTCAGTTAGTTTTTGGAGCTCCTTGGCCACATCACACATTTTTCTTTTCTTTTTTTTCTTTATTTTAAACAAATGCTTTATTAACTTCTGTTTTACATCATTCATTTCCACCAGATGTTGAGTTACAATCATGTTCCCCCCGTTATTCCCTTACCCAACCTCCCAGAATAGCAGTCCCACAAGATATCACTTCCTCCAATCTGCTCTCTCCCATACCTTCTCCCATACCCCCTTCGACTTTTCCATTAGAGGAAGGTGAATCTTTGTGTCCCAATGCCTGCACATCTTATCTCCCAATTACAAGCAGAAGAGTATTAATAATAGTATTTATATATATTTGAAACATTTAATGTTTTTTTCCGTCAGAAATGTCATTTATTACAGAGGTCAGAAGAATGATCACCAGGGACAGTCACTGTGGGGGGAGGGAGCAGATCAGGGCTCCAACAATGATTGGAGAGAAGGGAGTCAAGGCTGGGGGATATAGGGGAGAGGGTGCCCATGTGCCCCAGCCCCATCTAATGCCTCCGGATAGAGGGGTCCCCCTGCCTGCCAAGCCTCCCTCCTGCTTCCAGTTTTAGGAGGAGGCTGGGGAGAGGATGTAGTCTGACTGGGTCAGGTTAGGGCTGAGGCTGGGGAGGAGGCGGAGGAAGGGTCCCCCCCTTTCACATGCACTCACAATACTGATCTCCTGGAGAGCGAGAGGAGGTGGGCATCCCCCTCCCCCCGGCCCGGTTATAGGAGGAAAGGGTTAGTGTTCGGGGGTGGGGGTCCCGGGGGCATCATGGGAGGCAGGCCAGGCCCCCCACCCAGAGGTGAGATGAAGGGCCAGGGGGCACAGGGCTGAGACGTAGCTGGTTCAGAGTAAGCGTGGCTGGAGGTGGAGGCTGGAAAGGATTGGTGAGGGACGGGCCAGTGGTTGTGCCAGGGGCTCCAGTTGGCAGGAAGGGGTTTGAGGCCTTGGGTCCTGGTGGGGCAGGCCCTGGCCAAGTCACCAAAGAGTATCACTTCCTCCAATCTGCTCTCTCCCATACCTTCTCCCATACCCCCATCGACTTTTCCATTAGAGGAAGGGGAATCTTTGTGTCCCAATGCCTGCACATCTTATCTCCCTATTACAAGCATCACCCATTCCTTCTTGGGAGATAAATAATTCAGTATATGTTGTACATGTCTAGCTATGCAAAACATTATCATAGTAGATATATTGTACAAGGCTGCTTATAATTCCCTCCCACTCATCCCACCCCCCACCTGGTCCATTCCCTACATAATCCTGTCCCTCTTCTATAGTGGGTACTTCCAACCTCCCCTCACCCCAAGGATGCCCTCCCATCCATCATCCCTCCTCTCATCCCCCTTCCCCCTATCCTGCTGCAGGTTGAGATATCCCATTTAGTATGTATGTCATTTTCTCCCTGAACCAAATTCAATGTGAATGTGGTTTTGCCTTTTTAGCCTTCCTTATTCTCCCCCTCCTTTGCAACCACTTCCCCTTGCTACTTCTACATGGGATAGTTTACCCTACCCTGTCTCTCCCCATCTCCTCTTGCCACTTTCCTCTCTCACCTCATAATTTCATCCCTTGAGTATTCTCCCTTCCCAACAAATTCAACCTATGCCCTCTATCCATATATAACTGTAACCATATACACACACATTCACATATGTATTCATATTACCACACCCCCTTCTTCCATTATTTTCATAGTGAGAAAGATATTATCAGTCACAGTTATTGCTTTTCCATATAGGAATGTAAATAGTTCAACTTTGATAAGTTCCTTTTGATTTCTTTTCCCTGATTACCTTCTCAGGCATCTCTTCCTTCTTGTGTCTGGATGTCAAATTTTCTATTCAACTCTGGTTTTTTCCTCAAGAATGCTTGAAAGTCCTCTATTCCACTGAATGACCATATTTTCCCCTGAAACAAAATACTCAGTTTTGCTGGGTAGGTGACCCTTGGGTTCATTCCCAGTTCTTTTGCCCTCTGGAATATCATATTCCATGCCCTTCCATCCCTCAGTGTAGAAGCTGCCAGGTGCTGGGCTATTCTGATTGTGTTTCCACAATATATAAATTGTTTCTTCCTTGCTGCTTGTAGTATTTTCTCCTTGATCTGGGGATTCTGGAACCTGGCTATAATATTCCTGGCCGTTTTCTTTTTGGGATCTTTATCAGGAGGTGATCTGTGGATTCTTTCAACCTCTATTTTGCCCTCTGGATCTAAAACATCAGGGCAGTTTTCCTTGAGAATTTCTTGAAGGGTGATTTCTAGGTTCTTTCTTTGATCATGGCTTTCAGGTAGTCCAATAATTTTTAAATTGTCTCTCCTGGATCTATTTTCCAGGTCAGTGGTTTTTCCCATGAGATATTTCACATTGCCTTCTAATCTTTCATTTGTTTGGATCTGCTTAACAGCATCTTGATTTCTCATAAAGTCATTAGCTTCCATTTGCTCCAGTCTAACTCTGAAGGAATGAATCTCCTCAGTGAACTTTTGAGATTCTTTTTCCATCTGGCAAATTCGACTTTTTAAGGCATTCTTCTCCTCATTGCCCTTTTGGGCCTCCTTTGCCATTTGAGCTAGTCTATTTTTTAAGGAGTTGTTTTCCTCAGTCAGGCTGTTGACCCTCATTTCATACTTTTCCTGCATCCTTCTCATTTCTCTTTCCAATTTTTCCTCCACTTCTCTTATTTGATTTTTAAAGTCCTTCTTAAGGTCCTCCATGGCCTGCAACCCGCTCATTTTTTCCCCTGGGGCTTTTGGAGCAGGACTTCTGACCTCACAGTCCTTTTCCCACTCTATGCCCCCAAAATAGGAGTGTAGGGTTGCATTTTTCTGTTTCCTTTGCCTTGGCATGTTGCCACTTAATTGCTTGACTTTTGGGCTTGTTGCCACACTATGGCTTTAAGGTGAGCTAGAGGAATTTTCATCCCGAACGTGTGGGGGGGGCAACTTCCGTTTCTGGCAAGCTGTAAACCCACCCACAAGTTCCACCCTAGATCCCAATCCAGATCCAGGGAGGTTAAAGCAAGAGCGATTACCCCCCAAGACTGATCGATGGATCTCCCCACGATTTGTAGGCTGGGAGCCAGAGCTGCCTCTGAAAACTACAAAATGGCGTGTTTCCTCAGTGGCTTCTAGCCCCCAGGGGAGGGAGCTGACGCATTCCCCAAATACAGGTTCCGAAGTCCATAGGACACTAACCTCTTACTTTGTCCTAGGCATTTCTATGTTGATAATTCTGGAGTCGCCACAACTCCTGGTGTTCTGGGGTTCCTTCAGCTGGCTGCTGGCCCTGCCGCCCTGGGGCTAAAACCTCGGCTCATGCGGACCTGGGCTCGGCTCGGCTCGGCTCCTGCACTCTGTGCTCTGCGTGCTGCCGGCTCCCAGACCGCTGTGCTGGTCCTTCCTGCAGGGCTGCTGGGCTGTCCTCAGCGGGAGGTTAGCTTCTCTGTGTTGTTCTGTGCGTGCTGTGGCTCCAGAAGTTGTTCCCAGTCCTTTTTTACATAGTTTGTGGGGAATCTGGGGGCAGAGAGGTTTGGAAGAGCTGTTTCTACTCCGCCATCTTGGCTCCACCCTGAAACATTTAATGTTAAGACCTCGAATTTCAGATCCATTTCCTTCCTCCCTTGTCACCCATTCCCTCTGGGGAGATAAGTAATTCAGTATATGTTGTACATGTCTAGCTATGTAAAACATTATCATAGTAGATATATTGTACAAGGCTGCTTATAATTCCCTCCCACTCATCCCACCCCCAACCTGGTCCATTTCCTACATGATCCTGTCCCTCTTCTATAGTGGGTACTTCCAACCTCCCCTCCCCCCGAGGATGTGTTCCCATCCATCATCCCTCCTCCCATCCCCTTTCCCCCTATTCTGCTGCAGGTTGAGATATCCCTTTTAGTATGTATGTCATTCTCTCCCTGAACCAAATTCAATGATAATGTGGTTTTGCCTTTTTTGCCTTCCTATTCTCCCCCTCCCTTGCAACCACTTCCCCTTGCTTCTTCTACATGAGATAGTTTACCCCACCCTGTCTCTCCCCATCTCCTCCTGCCACTTTCCTCTCTCACCTCACAACTTCAGCCCTTGAGTATCCTCCCTTCCCAACAAATTCAACCTATGCCTTCTATCCATATATAACTGTAACCATATACACACACATTCACATATGTATTCATATGACCACACACCCTTCTTCCATTATTTTCATCGTGAGAAAGATATCATCAGTCAAAGTTATTGCTTTTCCATATAGGAATGTAAATAGTTCAACTTTGATAAGTTCCTTTTGATTTCTTTTTCCTGATTACCTTCTCAGGCATGTGGGTGCTGGGACTCCAGAAGATGTTCAGAGTCCCCTTTTTCATAGTTTGGGGGGAATCTGGGGGCAGAGTGGCTTGGATGAGCTGTTTCTACTCCGCCATCTTGGCTCCGCCCCAATTTTTCTTTTTAAGCAGCTGTTTTCTTCGTTGTAATATTTTTCTAATTTTGCAATTTTGATTTTAAAAGAATTATTCACTTTATTTTCTATCTCTCTAATTTGGTTTTCAAAGTTCCTTTTGAGCTCATCTAAGAATGCTTTCTCTGTTTGAGACCAGTTCCCTGTTGAGGCTTCAGCTGTGGGTGTGAAGTCAACACTGTCTCCCTCTGAATTTGGTTCCTCCCTCTTAAGATAGTAGTACTCCAGAGTCTTTGTCTATGCAGTCTGCTTTTTAACCATTTTGAGGCCGGGTCCTAGCCATGCCTTCCTCTAGGGTTCCTAAGCCTTTACTGCTTAAGGTTTTGCCCTGGGGCAACAATTACTATGTTTTCAGGGTCAGAGGTGGGGATCAGAGCAGCCAGGGCTCACTCTGCCATCCTGGTCCCTGGATGCCCAGATAGGAGCTTCTTAAATTTCTGGGCTGTGGATTGGTAGTCCCAGGAGTAGCTGCTGCCCCTGCCAGGGGCCCTGCATTTGACTCTTACCCTGCTCCGTCCAGTTCTGGCCCTGCAATGATAGGCATGGCAGTGGCCCTTGTGGTGGGTATGGTAACTTGCTTCCACCTTGGTCAGGCCTCATCCAGACCTCTGCACTGCCGGGGTCATCTTCTGGGCCTCTGCCTACTCTGTTTATGTCTTGAACATACAGAGTTTATTGTGTCATGTCTCCCCCATTAGGTGGTAAGTTCCTTGATAGTGGGGACTTTTGTTTTTCTTTGTATTTCTTAAAACAAAGGCATTTCAGGTATTGCTATCTTAAGTATAATAGTAACAAAATATCCCCCACATAAGCCCAAGGTTTATACAGCAACAATCACATGTGGCATTAGTGGGTAGAATGGACATATACATATACATAGAGTAAACTAAGATAGAGTCACACACATGGAACATATATAGATGGTGGAATCAATGCCTCTTAGGATGAAATGCCTTTTGCATTCATGTAGCACCCTTATTCTCCTCTTGACTGCACCATCCTTGCTTGGCAGCTCTTTCAGGATTTGCTGCCCCTGAGCCCCAACTAGCCATATTGCTTTGCTGCAAGACACGAGGACCAATGGTGAGGGAAAGAAAGGAAATAAATCCTCCCTCCCTTGAGAAGTAAGGGGTAATTATTCTCGACAATTGAGTTCTTTTTTTCATCATGTGGTTCTCTTCTTGGTTTCCAGAAGTCACACCTTTCAGTTGTCCTATGTTTTGACTCCCTAGAACAAAAGTTCTGTTTATTCCCAAGAACAAATGTTCTTTACCTTGAGTCTGTTAACTTTTAATACACAATATGAATATACATATGTACACATACATGTATATGCATATGTGTACACATATATGTACAGTACACACTCATAAACATATGCATACATACACATCTATGTTATACAACACACATAAGCAACCATGTAAGTGTATGTGGTCCCACAATGCATTGCACACAACTTACCTCGTGCATTTTGTGCACATAGACATATATGTGCACATGCACATACTATTTAAATACACACAAATTCACGTTTATTATGTGTGCATGTGTGTATGTATACATGCATATGTGTAAGTATGTGTATCTGTAGATGTGTGTGTATATATATATGTATATGTGTGTGTTTGTGTGTGTGTGTGTGTGTGTGTGTGTGTATAACACTAAGGGCAGCTAGGTATACACTAGGCTTGGAGTCAGGAAGACTCCTCTTTCTGAGTTAAAATTCAGTCTCCAACAGTTACTGGGTGTGTGACCCTGGGAAAGTCATTTGACTTTGTTTGCCTTAGTTTTCACATCTAGAAAATGAGTAGGAAAAGCAAATGCAAATGGCATACCACTCCAGTATCTCTGCAAAAAAGAAAGAAATAAAACTCCAAATGGTGTCACAAAGAGTCAGACATGACAGAAAAACAACTAAACATTTGATACCTATAGTTTGTGTCAATTGTTATATATTTTATGTTATGCATTTTAAGCCATTAGTCTGAAAAGAGGAAAAGGGCTTCACCAGACTGCCAATGGGGTCCATGAAACAAGAAAAGTTTAAGAAACCCTGTCCCAGAATGTGTGTTGTAGCTTTTTAGAGGCATGGCTGTCCTTTTGTAACTAGAGGCCAGTGACCTCTAATTGCATTAAGGACAACCTCTTAACACCTCATAAAAGTCTACCAAAGTCTAGACTTTTTAGGCATTGCCTTTAAGATTTTGAGACTCCATTTCTCTATAACTTGTTCCCTAACTTCTATAGACATACCTAACTTCTATACTTTGATTAGCTAGACTGGGAGAAAAAATATCATTGGATCAGGAGAGTGCTGATTAAATTTTCCCTTCCTAATTGCACATAGCTTTTGATTTTATTATTCTATTATTTTTTTTTGCACACTAAAAGATCTTTATTGTTTCTTCAAAATCAAGCCAAGATGGTAAGTTTTCCCTTTACACAGGAAAGAAAGCAACTTTATACAAGTTTATCACAAATCAGAAAAAACCAACCCAGAATCAAACATTATACAGCTCAAATTTTGACTTTAGGTAATACAGATCTTTAGTGATTGCACATGGGAGTTTGGAAGTGAACAGGAAAAATGAGGCAACGTCAACATGATTATAAAAAACACATCAAATGTCATCGTGGCTATGTCATGTCAGTGGCATACATGTGGAAAAAACAGAATACAAACTGTGAGAACACAGCCTGTGATATGGTATTCTAACATGTGGAAAAGAAAACTCATTTTGAAGGAAGATTTCACTGAAAAATACAAGCTTCATTCCAAAGTAGTTTCATCTTCAGTGTTTTCCAGCTTTGACTTTTTTCTATACTAGGGATGTGATTAACCTGGGCTTTGGGTCAGCCTGAACTTTCCTTTATTAAAAAAGAAACAACCCACGAAGTAAATGAAAACCTGAGGCACTAAGCAGTGTCACCCACAAATTGATCATCTTATCACTACAGCAATTCTTAGCAGAGACAAACCTGGGCGACATTGTCCTCCTCAGCAGGCTGCTACTTAAACACAGTCATCACCCTGGTTTTCTATACTTACCCAAAGGGCTTGGGAATTTTATAGAGGAATTTCTGTTACCTCTCAGCAACTAGTGGAATTTGGGGGTCTGGGGGTGGTGGTGCCGAGGGAACTACACCTACATCCTAGCAGCAGCCCAGATGGGGGGAGGCTAAACTTCCCGAAAAACTTGTGTCTAAGTTAAATTTACACTAACTCAAGGGAGTTTTGTTGTGTGGGTTTTCAATATAAAAGGATGATATTATTCTATTATTGATGCTACATTAGTTATAGACTATTATTTTGGCATCTCCTATTGAATTAGGAATGTTATTCCCTAAAGCTAACTTTGATTCACATCTGAAATGCCCTCAGACCTTTGATATAGTAAACTGAATTCATTGCTTAATATCTCTCCGCCCAGTTTCTTCAAAGTGCACATCAAGCATCACCTCCCATACTAGGCCTTTCTTGATTCTCCAGCTATTAGTGCCTCCCCACCTTTCCTCAGATACTATATTCCCATGTTCATTTTGTGTTTGTTTATATATGTACAAGCTGTCTTCCCCAACAGAGTGTACTCTCCTTGAGAGCAGAACTTGCCTTACTTTGTATTAAAAAAAAAATTGTGGAGTCCCTACCACCTCTCACAATTCCTGGAATAATGTAGGTGCTTAATTTGCTTGCTGTTTGATAGATTGATCAGAGAGATGCAACATCATTTTAATGTGTGTTTCCTACAGATGCTGAAGGCTTCCAAAAAACCTGAGAGAGGGAATGTATGAGAAAGAGAAGGAAATAAACACTCATTTAGTTCCTAAATCAAATCAAATACTGTGTCAAGGACTGTATAAATGCTATCTCAATAAATATAATGTTGGGAATTTTATATCGTTTTATAAATAGGGAAATAGAGGATCTGTGAGGTGACATGGCTATGATCACAAGCTGACATGTATTAGAGGAGGGATTTCAACCTAGTACTCCTGTGTTCAAGTTCAATAATCTATTCACTATGACACATTACTTCTTCCATTACATCTGAAGCATAGTTTAAAAGTTTCATTGCTGAAAAAATAGATTTTTTAAAGCTAAACATCTAGGTCAAACAACTGAAACTTTTTGCAAAGTCATCTAAAGTTTTTTTTTTTCTATTTACAACACTTTGCTTCCTCACGTGACCTTTCTAAATAAATGTTTTGTTTTCAAAACCCAATTCATGGATGTCTCTATTCATGATCCCGTAACAACAACACCAAGGGAATAGAATGTAATAGACCCTTCAGAAATTCATCTTTTGGGTGACATGCAGAGCTTTGGGGAAAGCTGATTACCCAGTGATTTCAGGGCAGTTTCCATTCCTGCTTCTCAATTCACTTGGGTAAGCATCTCATTGCTGAGAAGATCCTGAGGGCCTAAAGCATTTGCTTACACATTTGGGCTATTATTCCCAGAAAAAATAGATTAGAAAATCAGGGAAAAATCTAGTGGAAGACTTACTCTGCTCTCACACCATCCCTTCCCTTCCTTTTTAAAGGGATACACACACATATGCACAAAATACATCATAAAGAAAGACATATATGTTAAAAATACAAAGAATAGAACTAAAGAAATTATAGCTCTTATTTATAAACAGAGACTCAAAGTATCTATGACAGGTTGGAAGCAAAAGACAGAGTGAAAAAAAGAAGGGACCTTGTAACATAAGACCTGAGCTGTAATCTCATACTACCCATATGATCTTGGGATAGTTGGCAAATTTCTCTGGGCCCCCAGTTTCCCCATCTATAAAATATGAATGTTGGACCAGAAGACCTCTAAGGACCTTACTACTTGTAGGTTTCCGATTCTGAAGTATGGAAAATCATAGATTCAGTATTTCTTTAAAAAAATTACCTTTAGTATACAAATATTCAGTTCCACAGTCTTTTGAGCCCCCAATTCCCCTCTGTCTTTGCTCTTCCCCCCATGGGGGCATGCAATCTGATATAGGTTCTACATAAAGCATAACATTAAACATTAATCAAGTTGTAAGGAAGAATTATAACCACTGGAATGAACAATGAGGCAAAAGAAACAAAACAAAACAAAAATTAAGAGAGCATGTATTTTGCTTCAATCTGTATTTAGACTCTGTAATTCTTTCTCTGGATATTAGTAGTCTTTTCTTTCCATCATGAGTCCTTTGGAGTTATCTTGTAACCTTGCATTGCTGAGGGGAGCTCAGTCTATCAAAGTCAGTCATCACAGATATGATGTGTCTGTAACTATATACAAAGTTCTCCTGGTCCTGCTCCCCTCACTTAGTATCAGTATATGTAAGACTCTCCAGATTATTATGAAGTCCCTCTGCTCCTCGTTTCTTTTTTTTTAATTAAAAATTATTTACTTTTAGTTTACAACATTTAATTCCACAATCCATTGAATTCCAAATTTTCTGTCTCTTCTCCTTCCCCTCCCCCCCCATGGAGGTATGCAATCTGATATAGGTTCCACAAATAACCTTCACATTAAACATTAGTCCAGTTGTAAAGAGTTATAACCAATTAAGTGAACAATGAGAAAGAACGAACAAAATAAAACACAAAAGAACAAAATAAAGTAGCAAGTAGTTTGCTTCAATCTTCATTCGGACTCTGTAGTTCTTTTCTCTGGGTATGGATATACCTTTTCATCACGAGTCTTTTGGAGTTGTATATTTATAACCTTGCCTTGCTGAGAGGAGCCCAGGCTATCAAAATCAGTCGTCACAGATATGATGTGTCTGCAGTTGTGTACAGAGTTTTGCTCTCCTCACTCAGCATCAGTTTATATAAGTCTCTTCAGGTTATTATGAAGTCCATCTGCTCCTCATTTCTTATAGCACAATAGTATTCCATTACATTCATATACCACAACAGGTTTAGCCATTCCACAACTGAAGGACATCCCCTTGATTTCCAATTCTTTGACAGCACAAAAGGAGCTAATATAAGTATTTTTGTACATACAGGTTCTCCTCCCACTTGTATGATGTCTTTGGGATATGGCCCTAGAAGTGGTATTGCTGGGTCAAAGAGCATGCACATTTTTATAACCCTCTGGGCATAGTTCCAAATTGCTCTCCAGAATGGTTAGCTCAGATCACAATGCCACCGACAATGCATTAGTGTTCTAATTTTCCCACATCTTTTCCAGCTTTTATCATTTTCCTGTTTTGTCATGATAACCAATCTTACTGATGATATGTGATACCAGGAATTGTTTTGATTTGCATTTCTCTAATCAATAGTGATTTAGAACATTTTTCATATGCTTATAGATATCTTTAATTTTTTCCTCTGAAAACTGCTTTTTCATATCCTTTGACCATTTATCAACTGGGGAATGATTTGTATTCTTATAAATTTGACTTAGTTCTCTGAATATTTTAGAAATGAGGCCTTTATCAGAGACACTGATTATAAAAATTCTTTCCCAATTTTCCACTTCCCTCCTAACCTTGGTTACATTGGCTTTGTTTGTATAAAACCTTTTCAATTTAATCTAATCACAATTATCCATTTCGCATTTCATAATGCTCTCTATCTCACTTGGTCATAAATTCTTCCCTTTTCCATAAATTTGACAGGTAAACTATTCCTTGCTCTCCCACAGATTCAGTACTTCTTTCCACCAAAGCAAATTGTAACCGGCCAAGCTCTAAATCAAGCCCTCTTTTAAGAATAATTATAGTTAGCATTTATATGCTACAGCATACACCCGCACACACCCCCTTCACACACACACATCTACATACCCATGCACAACACAAGTGCTTATATCTAGGTGACTCAGTGATTAGTATGTCTAGAGTCAGGAAGACCCAAGTTGAAATCTAGCCTCTGACATATTAGCTGAGTGACTTTGAGCAAATCACTTAATCTGTTTGACTTAATCCAATGGAAAAAAAAAAAAGAAATGGCAAACCACCCCAGTATCTCTGAAAAGACAATTCCATTGATGGTAAGGCCCATGGGATCATGAAGAGTTAGACATGGCTGAACAACTAAAGCATTTATATTATTATATAGGTTTACAAAGTATTTTTATTTGTTTTAGTTTTTGATCTGTAGGGTGTTTGTTTCTGTTTTGTTTTTGTTCTTGTACAAAGTGTTCTTATAAATATCATCTCAATTGCTCCTCATAAAAACCTTGGGAGGTTGATCCTACGTTATCTCCATTTCATAAATGAGAAAACTGAGGCAAATGGAAGTTAAGTGACTTGTTCATGATCACACCACAAGGAATTGTCTGAGACTAAGTTTGAACTTATGTCTTACATATCTTAGTTCATTATTTTATCCACTGTACCATTGACTATGTATATCTGTCTTTTATCTAATACTATAACATAAAATAAGAAGGGAGTTTTGTAAATGCTTCATATTTAATCTGAAGGAAATTTATAATAAAAAATCTACTCTATTTGAAATACTATAATCCAAAAGTAAATAGGTAAAGGACAAAACGATTACATAAAGGGGCCCTATAAATGAATTGCATTTTTAAATAAGTTTTTTTATGACTTGAGGGAATGGAAGTTCTTTTGTTCACAAAATGATTGGGGCCAGTTTTGGTCTTTTCATATTAAACAAGGATAATTATTTCATATTTTAAATCTGCATTTCTCAGGTATTCACTATCCAAGCATCTGAAGAAAAGATTTATCAGTTTTATAACCTTCTCATCTTTAAACCAGATTGACCTCTTTTGACAGATCTTTTGAGAATGACTCACCACCAATGAATAGCCATAGGCCTTGTTCAAAGAACCTCAATAATAGCAGAGAGCTGTAGAGGATATGAAAAAGAAATTAAATATCTATGGAGCATGGTCTAAAAAATAATTTAAGACTTTAACTCTGAGGGTTTTTTCCCAGGAAAGTAATAACAGTTGGGTACCTTCTGTTTGAAATTGGCCTCAAGCTGTCCATGAAATACTTCGAAAGTGGAGAGGGAGGAGGGTTGCCTCAGAGTAGTTTAATTATTCTGACCTTTAAAAAATGTGAATGTAAATGTAGAAAGGTATAATGCAGTGGGAAGATTTAGAACTCGGGATCCAAAAATCTCACTTGTCGTCTAACTTACTCATCCATCATTGGCTATGTTTAGGAAAGTCATGTGTCTCCTTATTCTTTGGGTTTCTCCTCTATACGATGACAGATTGAACTAGATGATGATAAAAAGGTGTCTGAGATCCTGGTTTTAAGATCCAATGAAGGACGGGGCTCATCACTGTCATGAAATCCACATCAAAACCAACCTGAATTATTAGCTGCTCCCATTTTCTGTCTAGTTTATACCCTCCCACATATGTAGACAGTGCTCCCTTTTTGCCCCTACCTCATATTGTCCTTCTATTCCTTTTCCAAATTAAATGAAATAAAAAAAATATAAAGTATTTATTTCCTTCTCTCCCATCTCTCAATCAATGGGAAAAGCAAAAAAAAAATATTAAAAAAACATTGTACCAAATGCTCCAAAAAAAGAAATTCCAGTAATGACTCTAAATATTTTGTCACGTTGAGTTCATTACACCTCTATGAGAAGATAGGTAGCATTCTTCATCACTAGTCATCTAGGACAATGATTAGTCATTTCATTGATGGATGTTTCATTTTTCATTTTGTCTTGCTGTTGTTATTATATAGTTGTTTTCCTGGCCCTGATTATTTCTTTCTATATCAGATACAGCCCAGACAACATCTTTTCTCATTCCTCTGTGAATCCTTTCAATCCCAATCTACCTTGGATATTCTCTCTCTCTCTCTCTCTCTCTCTCTCTCTCTCTCTCTCTCTCTCTCTCCCCCCCTCTCTCTTTCTCTCTCTCTCTCTCTCTCTCTCTCTCTCTCTCTCTCTCTCTCTCTCTCTCTATATATATATATATGTGTGTGTGTATTTGTATATATTAACTTATTATTTATGTTGTATATAATTTTTATGTATTTGGCATTTCTCCCATTAATATATAAGGTTCTTGTGTGTAAGGATACATTTACTCTTTGCATTTGTTGTTTTTTTAACAAATGCTTTATTAAATTTTGGTTTACATAATTCATTTCCACCAGATTTTGAGTTACAATTTTTCCCCATTTTTCCCTACCCACCACCCCAGAATAGCAATCCCACTAGATATCCCCTCATCCAGTCTACTCTCTCCCATATTTTCTCCCATACCACCTTCGACTTTACCATTAGGGCGAGGTGAGCCTCTGTGCCCCAATGCCTGAACATATTATCTCCCAATTGCATAGAAAATAGTATTAATAATAGTATTTATATATATTTGAAACATTTAATTTTAAAACCTCGAATTTCAGATCCATTCCCTTCCTCCTTTGTCACCCATTCCCTCTGGGAAGATAAGCAATTCAGTATGTGTTGTACACCTATAGCTATGCAAAACATTACCATAGCAGGTATATTGTAAAAGGCTGCTTATATTTCCATCCAACCCATCCCACCCCCATCCACCGGGTCCATTCCCTACTTTGATTCTGTCCCTGTAAGATAGTGGGTACTTCCAACCTCCCCTCGGCCCAGGATGCCCTCCCCTCCATCTCTTGTCCCCCTTCCTCCTACTCTCCTGCAGGGTGAGATATCCCATTCAGTATGTATGTCATTCTCTCCCTGAGCCAGATTCAATGAGAATATGGTTTTGCCTGTTTGCCTTCCTGTTCTTCCCCTCCTCTGCAGTTACTTCCCCTTGCTTCTTTTACATGAGATAGTTTACCCTACCCTGTCTCTCCCCATCTCCTCTTACCACTTTCCTCTCTCACTTCTTAACTTCACCCCTTAAGTATCATCCCTTCCCACCAAATTCAACCTGTGCCCTCTATCCATGTATAACTGCAAACATATATACACACATTCACATATATATTCATATGCCCATATACCCTTCTTCCATTATTTTCATACTGAGAACGGTTTCATCAGTCACAGTTATTGTTTTTCCATGTAGGAATATAAATAGGTCAACTTTGATAAGTTCCTTTTGATTTCTTTTCCCTGATTACCTTCTCAGGCATCTCTTGTTTCTTCTGTCTAGATGTCAAATTTTCTATTCAACTCTGTTTTTTTCCTCAAGAATATTTGAAAGTCCTCTATCCACTGAATGACCATATTTTCCCCTGAAACAAAATAATCAGTTTTGCTGGGTAGGTAACCCTTGGGTTCAGTCTCAGCTCTTTTTTCCCTCTGGAATTTCATATTCCATGCTCTTTGATCCCTCACTGTAAAAGCTGCCAGGTGCTGTGCTATTCTGATTGTGTTTCCACAATATTGAAATTGTTTCTTCCTGGCTGCTTGGAGTATTTTCTCCTTGTTCTGGGAATTCTGCAACCTGGCTATAATATTCCTAGGAGTTTTCTCTTTGGGGTCTTTTTCAGGAGGTGATGGGTGGATTCTTTCATCCTCTCTTTTGCCCTCTGAGTCTAAAACATCAGGGCAATTTTCCTTGAGAATTTCTTGAAGGGTGATTTCTAGGTTCTTTCTTTGATCATGGCTTTCAGGTAGTCCAATAATTTTTAAATTATCTCTCCTGAATCTATTTTCCAGGTCAGTGGTTTTTCCCATGAGATATTTCACATTGCCTTCTATTCTTTCATTTGTTTGGATCTGTTTAACAGCATCTTGATTTCTCATAAAGTCATTAGCTTCCATTTGCTCCAGTCTAACTCTGAAGGAATGAATCTCCTCAGTGAGCTTTTGAGATTATTTTTCTATCTGGCAAATTTGGCTTTTTAAGGCATTCTTCTCCTCATTGCCCTTTTGGGCCTCCTTTGCCATTTCAGTTAGTCTATTTTTTAGGGTGTTATTTTCCTCAGTCAGGCTGTTGACTCTCATTTCATACTTTTCCTTCATTCTTCTCATTTCTCTTCCCAATTTTTCCTCCACTTCTCTTATCTGTTTCTTAAGGTCCTCTATGGCCTGTAACCCACTCATATTTTCCTTAGGGGCTTTTGGAGCAGGATTTCTGACCTCACAGTCCTCCTCCTGTGCCCTGCTTCAATCCTCTTTGCCCCCAAAATAGGAGTCTAATGTTGCATTTTTCTGCTTATTTTGTTTCCTTTGCCTAGGCATGTTGTCACTTAATTACTTGACTTTTGGGCTTGTTGCCACAGTAGGACTCTGCCACCAGACAGGGGAGCTTCTCTCCCTTATGTTGGGGTCTTCAGAACTTCCGGTTCTGGCATGTTGGATACCCACCCCAGACCTCCCTCCCAGATCACAATCCAGATCCAAGCAGGTTAAAGCAAGAGCGATTACCCCCCAAGTCTGATCGCTGTATCACCCTACAGTTTGCAGGAGAGGAGCTGACGCTGCCACTGAAGCTGCAAAATGGCGAGTGTGTGGTGTCTTCTCAGCGGCTTCTAGCCCCCAGGGGAGGAAAACAACACATTCCCCAAATACTGGTTCCAAAGTTTATAGGGTGCTAACCTCTTACTTTGTCCTAGGCATGTCTGTGTTGATAATTCTGGAATTGCCACAGCTGCTGGTGTTCTGGCGTCCCTCCAGCAGGCTGTTGGCCTGGCTGCCCTGGGGCCAAAACTGTGGCTCACAGCGACCTGGGCTCAGCTATCTGTGAGCTGGGCTGTTGGCTCCCAGAGTGCTGTGTGCTGGCCCTCCCTGCAGGGCTGCTGAGCTGTCCTCAGCAGGAGGTTAGCTTCTCTGTGTCATTCTGTGGGTCCTGCGGTTCCAGAAGTTGTTCAGAGTCCCCTTTTACATAGTTTCCACATGGTGTGGGGCAGAGCACCTTGGAAGTATTCTTTCTACCTGCGTTTGTTCTTGTATACACATTCTGCAAGAGGAAGTCCTCACATGTTTGGCATGGACATCCCCCCTCTCAACAATGGGTTTGAAACCTCTCAGTTACCCTCAACTTGGTTAGGCCCATCTGCCAACATGGTTTACCAGGGAGTAGCCACTACACCTGCTACAAATTCTTGGAGCCAGAGGTGGGGAGGTGAGTGTCCAGTAAACAGCAAAGTTCAATAAACAGCCCTCAAAAGGGTTGAGGCCTGATACCAGAAGTGCTAGTCTGCCTTGAACACCGCATATGGTCCAATTCACATATTACAGATGAGGAAACTGAGGCAAAGAGAGGTTAAGTGGCACAGCTAAAGTAATACAATTAGGAACTGTCTGAGGCAGAATTCAACTTCAGGTTTTCTTCTCTTCAAGTCTAAATGTCTAGCAACTATGCAGGTAGATGTATCCATCTGCCATTATTATTATCTATTAGACATTTGACATTGCATGTCCTAGAGACATCTCGAACCTAACATTCCCAAAGCAATTTTCTTTATACAGATTAAAAGTAACCACATTTTACCCAAAATCCATCTCCTTCTTTGTTTTCTTTTATATGTTTTGTACCCCCATTAGAATGGAAGCTTTTTGATGGACCAATATTTTTTGGCTTGTATTTCTATGCCCATGGCTTTGTACAGTGTCTGGCACATAGTGATTAATAAATACTTTCTCATATAACTCAACACTATATTCCCAGCCCGTGGAACCATTGGTGATTCTCTTGTTAGTGCCTTTTCTTCAAAACTATCTTGTCTTTACCTATCTTGTATTTATTTGCTTTTTTCTCTCTTTCCCTCCCCAGCATATTTATATATTTGTGTGTGTGTGTGTGTGTGTGTGTGTGTGTGTGTGTGTATATATTTAAATACATATATATTATATATAATATCCTTTCCTTATACACACTAATCTCCATAATAAAAGGAAATGTTTCATTTTCATATGCTTGTAACACCACTCCAGCACAGAATTTGGTACATTGTAGTTGCTTAATCCATGCTTATTGATTATTAAAATTGGTCAGAGAATGTGGTTTTGAATCCTAGTTTGTCAATCATTTCATTTCTCTGGACCTCAGTTTCCCCATTTGTAAAATGAAGAGTTTGGACTAAATGGCCTCTATAATCAATGCTGGTTTAAGAGGATGAGGGATATAGAGGGGAAAGCATGGCTTTTCTTCAAAGAACAGCTAGTCCCAGAATTTGAAAGATTATTCTGGCAGTTATATCCAGACACATTCTGCCCAACGCCATCAATCTGTGCCTTGATGCCATAATGTTGTACAGAAAAGCATTGCAAGGGGCAGTGAGTTCTGTGGGAATGATGCTGTAAATGTTATAAATGGGCCATTGACCAAATGATGTGACATCAGGGGACTTTCACTTTATAGTCTGGTGGCGTTATAATCTACTAATGATGCTATTATGGGAAGATATTGCCATAAGCTACTTTGTGCAAGATAGGACTGTGCTATTGGGAATGGAGGGGAAGAAGATGAAAATCACAGAAGATAGTAGAAACATCTGGGAGGAGCTCCTATGTTTGACTCCCGGCTCAGCTATCTATGACTAAACTCCAATGTTTCCCTATCATCTTTTGGATAAAATGTAAACTCTCACTTTAAAGTCCTTTACAACCTAGTCCCTACCTAGCTTTCTAGTCCCTTCCCATTCTCTACAGTTCAAACTGGCCTTTTTACTTTCCCTCACACATGAAACTCCATCTCCCATGGATTTTCACTTTGTTTGGTGTTTGCCTTTATTAGGTTGTTTATGCTTATTTATTGAATATTGAAATGCTACCTATTTTATTATTTTTAATAAGAAAAAGAGTTGTGGATCACTGAATCTTAGCATCTCAATTAAATTCAATAAATATTTATTAAGTGCCTACCATATTCCAGGCATTGTGATAAGTACTGGGGATAAAAAAAGAGGCAAAAGAAAGTCTCTTCCCTCAAGTAGATTATAATCTAACAAGGAAGAGAAAATGAAAACAATCTATCTATCTATCTATCTATCTATCTATCTATCTATCTATCTGCCTATCTCTTTGCCTATGTATATATATATACATATAATGCATGCAGATGCACACACATGTGTGTTATGTGTATACACACAAACATATACATACACGTACATATATTTGAATATGCATACATGCATATATAAACACATAGAGGATAAACAGGAATCCTTCAGCATGCTAAATATTCTCAATTATTTGAATGTATCCTCATGTAGCATAGGGTTGAGCTCCCTCTCTATTCTAACCACTAACCTCTCAACACAAAGTTCTTCCTAACACATATCAGCTATGAGTGGTCTTAAAAACATATTAGCTAGGGGTGGCTACGTGGTGCAGTGAGTAGAGCGACGGCCCTGGGGTCAGAAGGACCTGAGTTCGGATTTGGCCTCAGACATTTAACACACACAAACAAAAACCTAGCTGTGTGACCTTGGGCAAGTTACTTAATCTCAATTGCCCCCAAAAAGCAAAAACAAAAACAAAAACAAAAGCAAAAACAAAACACATTAGTTACAAAATGAAATGCATTGTTATAAAGTAACAACAATGTAGTAAAGTGATCAGTTGTGAATGACAGCTATCCTGAGCAATACAATGATCCAGTACGGCTCTGAAGGACTTATGATGAAAAATGTTATCCATGCCCAGACGAAGAATTGATGGTGTCTGAATACAGATTAAAGCATACTTTTTCTTTCTTTCTTTTTCTTGTTGAGTTTTTTTTTTGTCTATGTGTTCTTTCACAACATGACTAATATGAACATATGATTTTCATGACTACACGTGTATAAAATCAAATTGCTTGTCTTCTCAATGATGGGGTTGGGATGGAGGAAAGGAAATAATTTAGAACTCAAAGTTAAAAAAACATTGGAAATTGTTTTTGGCATATACTTAGGGAAAATAAAGAAAACTAAATATTTTTAAATTAAAAAAAATATCAGCTATCATCTGACAAGATCAAAGGAAAATGGGTAGGTATCCTTCTATGAAAAAAAAAAAACTGGTAAAATACTTGCTTTCAATTAGCACAATCCCTGTCCTTACAATCTGCTATGTTGTTGACATCTACACGATCCTCCCCTTTATGCCTTTTGTTTTCATAGCCTTAATCAAAGTAATGCTACTATTAACAATTTTTTTCCATGTCCACTACTTCTCAGGTAGAATATGAGCTTCTTAAGAGAAGCGACAGTATCTCTTTTTTCTGTATGACTAACACTTTGCATGGTGCCTGGCACATAATGGACTCAATAAATATTTGCATATTTACTAATCAATTCAGTATAGAAAATGTGACATATTATTATATATGGTATAATATGAAAAGAGTTGAATGATAATGGAAGAGAGAAGGGATAATTGATAGAGCAAGGTCCCAGAGGTAGAAGAAAAGGAGAATAATATACATCTAATCCAATAGAATCCAACCCAATCAACATATACTTATATGAGTGGATAAAAATTAAATGGAGCAGAACCAGGAAAACAATGCATACATTGACTAAACAATTATAAAATGGGAAGAAAACAAACACCAGACACTGAATATCACAAAATTATAATGGTAAACTTGGCCCCAAGGAAGAAATCTCTTCTTTGAAGAGTTTGGGAAATTTGAGTATGGAAAACTGAATATAAGGTCAGAATCTTAAGATATCATGTTGAGTTCTAATTGGCTGTTGCTCCCCACCCTTCCCCTTTATAATTTTCAACAAAGACTGGATCTCTGAGATGGTAGGATAGGAAGGGCGAGATGTAAAGGAATGGTGAGGAGAAGGATGGGGGAATACATTGGTCAATGTAAGTTATACAATGAATATATATCAAGGAGAGAGGATATTTGATCAAAGATCCAAAGAGGAGGGACATGAACTTCTATCACACATCTAATTAAATCCAATAGAGCAAAAATTATCTTAGGCATCTATAATGTTCTAGATACTTGAAATAAATAGATAAAATAAAAACAGGCATGCTACTTCTACCCTGATGTTATAGGTCATTATATCTCCTCAAGAAGGTTACATGATAATTTGGAAAATGGTACAGTTAACTCTGTCAAGGATTGATAGAATGAAAGAAATAAAAGATGAATGTAGACATTCTGAAATGGAGAAGAATGATGTTGAATGACCTTTTTCGGATCAATCACAAATTGGCAAGATACTCTTTTTCATTTAATTTCAAATGAAGCTTCTTAATCTTAGTTATATTATGAACGGAAATAGCTCAGTTGTTTAGGGACAACTAGAAACTACAGCAATTTTGGCATATGAAATTTTAAATGAATTAAATGAATGAAAAATGTGTGTTACTCCTCACAAGTTTCTGACCCAGAGGGTCAGGGTGTTCAGTTGATAAGCCATCGGAATACTGAAGCTGGGCATGTTCTGTGAGTAATGAAATGAAGAGGAAAAAAGATAAACATCTGAAGCAAATACCTTGATAAATGAGGCATTTCCGTGTTCTTATAAACAGAGTCAGTTTTACTGTGGAGGGGAAAATCTCATTAATATTTCAAAGATAATAAAGTGGTGAGCTTGTCCAAAATGTCCCCATAAGATAAATTGGCACATACATAAGTGTTACTCATCTATGAATACCTTGAATGCCCCTCCCCTTGGAGAAAATAGTTATGTTCATCTTTTTCCTTGACAGTAGAGAAAGTGAAGAACCCTAAAGGAGCAAATATGATATGTGTTTATATGTTTATATGTGTGTGCGCAAGTGTATACATACATATTCTATCTATCTTTTTGTCTGTCTATCTATCTATCCATCTATCTATCTATCTATCTATCTATCTATCTATCTATCTATCCCCCTACATGAATATATACTTGCCATTAGATATTTCAGTGTCTGAATTCTGCTGATGTTTGTCCTTTTTGTTTCTAATGATAACATAGAATTGCCTTTTGGGCAGAAGACTTGGGGGTTGGA
Source organism: Gymnobelideus leadbeateri (assembly GCA_011680675.1). Lineage (NCBI taxonomy): Eukaryota > Metazoa > Chordata > Mammalia > Diprotodontia > Petauridae > Gymnobelideus > Gymnobelideus leadbeateri. Next base: position 69,319 of record WOXC01001111.1, read on the forward strand.
AGCAATTTATATTTGTCTAATTAGAATTCAGAGGATAAGAGCTTTTCTACTCTCCACGTTACGAGAGGTGGGAGACCCTTTAAGCCATTTGCCAAATGACTATCCTCTTTGTGGTTATAATGTGAGTTCTTTCAGCTTTGCAAGCATTTTATTTAATGAAGAAGGATCTTCTATGCACAAGGTAAGAATGAAAAGCACATAACCACTTTCCTCACCCCAATCCATGCCCCAAAGTTAACATTTTCTTTTATACAAATATTTTAATTAATGCCTATTATGGAGGGGGAAGATGTTGAAAAAGTTCAGTAGCAGTTTAGGCATAAAATTACAACAGGGATACATTGAAAGAATCTTCAAAAGGAATAAACAACATTAACTGAAGTATTCCTAAGAATAAAAATAATCTAACCGTGGTGAAAGAGGACAGTATTTCAGTATACATGAAATTTTCTAACCATCATATTTCGATTGATATGATGCTGCCTGGAATTTTCCTTTCCTTTGATGACAGAACCCATCCACAAATTATGATGAGTTGAGTTTAATTAATTTCTATTCCATTCAGCAAACATTTAAGGAGTACCTATTATGGGCCAGACGTTGAGCAAGGGATTTAGAAAAAAGACAAAACAGTCTCTGCCTTCCAGGAGCACATATTTTCATAAGGGAGACAATATGTAAGTGTTTAGATACATGTGATATATGTACAGAGGAGATAAAAGGCAAACAAAGAAAAAATACAGCTCTCAAGAAATTTACATAAGGAAACATAATATATACAGATACGTCTGTTAAAAAATAAATGCCGAATCATAAGGATAAAAGAAGACATGTTAAAAATTGTAGTCATTTTAAAAATTGGCTCAGCTGTAATTTGTAGGAAGCTGTGAATTCTTTGAGTTGGAGATGAAAAGATAGAGCTTGTCCAGAAGCAGAGAGATAGGAAATGAAATGTCATGCTTGAAAAATGTGATATTCTTTATATATGCCTCAGTGCTCCATATAGTTGGATTATCCAATGAGCTTTATACTCAACTTCACTCCCCTGTCCTTTTCCCTATTACATACTTATGAGACAAATGTTCAGTGTCCATGGTCAAACAATGGTTGACCAACACAATCAGTCAAGAAATATTTACTAAATATTGAGCATTGTGGATAAGGAAAAAAAAGAAAACCATCCCTGCCTGCAAGGAACTTACACTCTACTGAAGGAGACATCATATATAAATCAGTAGACACATAAAAGATAAATACAGAATGGTTAACTTAGAGATGATGCCACTAGCATCTCAGGATGTGGAGGATTAGGAAATACTACCTGAAGGAGGTGATGCTTTCGATGAGCGTTAAGGAAGTGAAGGAGACTAAGAGTTGTGAACTGAAAGGGAAAACATCCTAACCATGGGAAACAGACAGTTCAAAGACATGGAGATGGGAGATGGTGTGTTATGTGCAAAGAATAGCAAATAGACCCATTTGTCTGGGTTCTAGAATATATGGAAAGAAATAGAATCTAAGATTGGATATTTCTAAGGATGCAAGTCAAAAAGAGTGTTTAATGCTAAACAATGAAATTTAATTTGATTTCAAAAGTAGTACAGAGCCACCAGAATTCATTGGAGGGGAATGTATTGACGTTGTCAGAACTACATTTTGGAATATTCACTTGGTAAATTGATTGGAGAATGGATGGTACTGAGGACAGCCATGAGGAAGGGATGCCAATTGGAAGTCCAATACCACAATGGAGGTGAGAGGTGATGAAAATTTGAATTAAGATGGTGTTTGTTTGGGTAAAGAGGTGTTAGATGCAAGGAGGAGGAAAGAGAAGAGGAGTAAATGCTGGGCGAACATCACCTTTGGGGATGGAGAGGAAGTATGAGATCATACTCTCACCATAAATGCTGGAAAAATAGGGAGACATGAAAACACAAGAAAAAGCCAAAAAAAAAAAAAAAGAGGTCGCAGTAAGTTGCATGTGAATCAATTTGGAAGCAACTGTACTGTTGTCTTAGTATAGTGAGAGCCAAGTTGAGAGTAGTTAGCATAAATCTTAATCTCAAAAGGATCATGTCCTAACCAGCTCAACTAGTTTCAGTACTTCAAATGTTAGTCTATAAAGTCTATGAAATATATATTTAAGCTCAAGGAGTAAATAAACTGATGTGCAGAGTAGAGGAAATAGTTTTCTGACCATTTTGGGTGGGGTTGGCCTTCAGACCTTTGATTTCAGAAATGTAGCAGTTCCCTCCCAATATGGAAATTTTATCTACCAATGAAGTCATGAGTTCTGTTCAGTAACTCAAGTAGCAGTGTAAGGGAGATGCCTGAGCTTAAGCTCTAGGCCCTGACCACATGGCAAATGTATGTCGGAGATAAAGCTTTTTGGACTTCACTGTGCTTTCTATGTACTTTACCACACTATCTCTCGTGGCCAGACAGGCATAGGAAAAATGAAGAAAAAAGGACACACAAAAATATTTCATTATATCATAGATTTATGGCTGAAAGAATGCTTTGAAGGCCATATAGACCAGTTGGCTCTTGTTTTACTGAATTCCAAAGGAAAAGTGGTTATTCCAGTGTCACAAAGGCAGTCAGAATTCAAACTCAGGACCTGTGACTGCAGGGCCACTACTTTGGCACTAAATTGCCTTTCATCACAATGAAGGAAGTTTGTTCAAGGGCCATTGACAGAAACACTAAGACAAGAATAGATAACATGGATCTGTATTTCATTTTTCTAATAAATCATTGACCTTATCAATGTATATACTTCTTATAAAAACTAGAAGATGATTTAGACCTGTAGATAAAATAGGCAAATAAATAAAATTAAGAGAACTGGTCAGAAGATTAAAATATGGATCCAAATGTTGTGGATAAAGCTAGAAAGAGAGGAAATTCACATTAATATGGGAGGGCGTTGAAATGCTAGATTCAGCATGACATTGAGAGAAATATGCTTTACATATAAAATCAGAGAACTTGAGTTTAAATTTTGGCCTTAAAGTTTACTATTTGTATAGGCTCAGCAAAAAATACTTAATTATTCTTTGTCTCAGCTTTCCCAGATATGAAATGAAGTAGTGGAATTTGATGAACCATTAATTTATTTTCAGTTATAATTCTGTGATGTTCTGGTCAATGATTGATTTCACTAACCATTCACCATCTCCATTGTCAAGAAATAGAGATTAAAAATAGCAGTTCATTGAAACTTTAAGACTATTATAACATTAAGAAAATGAAAACTAAAGAGAGCATCAGGATCTAAGGTAGGTATGAAGGTATTGGGGAAGGGCTGATACTATCAAATCACAGCATCTTATTTCCCCCTTCCCATCATTGTTTGAAAGGATGTTGGCAAATATGAGTAACATCTTAATGTATGTACCCAGTGGTGAAGAAAGGCAGGGAGGGCATCTTCTGAATTCAGTAAGCATATGCTGAAGCAGCTGTCACTAAAATAAATAAAAATAAACCCAGCAATTTGGCTTGGTAATAATGATAAAAGGAACAGGTGGTGATCCCTAGAGAGAATAAGAATAACCCGATTAAGATTCAGGGACCTGGGTATTGCTTTGGGACTGAAGATGAGACCCAAATGAAGCTTTAGATATTTTTCCTTTGAATATTTATATTCAAAGAGCACCCAGCCATCCAGGTCAGTTGAGTTTGGGAAAGCACAGATAGCCATAACTCACAGATGGAAAACAAACCAATAAGAAAAAAAAAATGCCATAGAGCTAAAATACCAGCCCAGAGCTGGAAGGCACAATAGAGTCCATTTAGTCCAACTTCTTCATTTTACAAATGTGGAAACTCAGGTCCAGGGAGATCTTAGACCTAGAATTGAAGGAAAATCAGAGGCAATCTATTCCAACCAAAGATGTATTTTGTTTATTTTTTTTATTTTTTTAAATTTTTTTAAACTTTTTTTTGTTTTGTTTCTTTTTTCTTTTTGATTAAACAAATGCTTTATTAACTTCTGGTTTACGTCATTCATTTCCACCAGATTATGAGTTACATTTTCCCCCCATTTTTTCACTACCCACCACCCCAGAATAGCAGTCCCACTATATATCACCTCATCCAATCTGCTCTCTCCCATATCTTCTCCCATACCCCCTTCGACTTTGCCATTAGGGCAAGGTGAATCTCTGAGCCCCACTGCCTGGACATCTTATGAAACATTTAATTTTAAAACTTTGATTTTCAGATCCATTGCCCTTCTCCCTTGTCACCCACTCCCTCTGAGAAGATAAGCAATTCAGTATGTGTTGTACATGTATATCTATGCAAAACATTACCATAGTAGATATATTGTAAAAGACTGCTTATATTTCCCTGCCACCTGTCTCACCGCCCACCTGGTCCATTCCCTACTTAGATCCTGTCCCTCTTTGATAGTGGGTAGTTCTAACCTCCCCTCTCCCAAGAATGCCCTCCCCTCCATCATCCCCCCTCTCATCCCCCTTTCCCCTACTCAGGAGAGTGAGTGAGCGTAAGATATTCCATTTAGTATGTATGTGATTCTCTCCTTGAGCCAACTTCAATGAGAATATGCTTTCGCCTTCCTGTTCTTCCCCTCCCCTGCAACTACGTCCCCTTGCCTCTTCTACATGAGATAGTTTGCCCTACCCTGTCTCTCTCCATCTCCTCTTGCCATTTTCCTCTTTGACCTCTTGACTTCAACCCTTAAGGATGATCCCTTCCTTGGGGCGGCTAGGTGGCGCAGAGAGCAGAGAGCCAGCCCCGGAGCCAGAAGGACCCGAGCTCGGATCCGACCCCAGACACCCATCACACAAACAAAAACCCAGCCACATGAACCTGGGCAAGTCGCCCAACCCCAATTGCCCTCCAAAAAAAAAAAAATAATAATCATCCCTTCCCATCAAATTCAACCTGTGCCCTCTATCCATGTATACCTGTGAACATATGCCATGTACCCTTCTTCCATTATTTTCATACTGAGAGAGGTTTCATCAGTCACAGTTATTGTTTTTCCATGTAGGAATGTAAATAGGTCAACTTTGATAAGTTCCTTTTTATTTCTTTTCCCTGATTACCTTCTCAGGCATCTCTTGCTTCTTGTTTCTGGATGTCAAATTTTCTATTCAGCTCTGGTTTTTTCCTCAAGAATGCTTTAAAATCCTCTATTCCACTGAATGACCATATTTTCCCCTGAAACAAAATACTCAGTTTTGCTGGGTAGGTGACCCTTGGGTTCATTCCCAGCTCTTTTGCCCTCTGGAATATCATGTTCCATGCCCTTTGATCCCTCAGTGTAGAATCTGCCAGGTCCTGTGCTATTCTGATTGTGTTTCCACAATATTGAAATTGTTTCTTCCTGGCTGCTTGGAGTATTTTCTCCTTGATCTGCGGATTCTGGAACCTGGCTATAATATTCCTGGGAGTTTTCTTTTTGGGATCTTTTTCAGGAGGTGATCGGTGGATTCTTTCAACCTCTATTTTGCCCTCTGGATCTAAAACATCAGGGCAGTTTTCCTTGAGAATTTCTTGAAGGGTGATTTCTAGGTTCTTTCTTTGATCATGGCTTTCAGGTAGTCCAATAATTTTTAAATTGTCTCTCCTGGATCTATTTTCCAGGTCAGTGGTTTTTCCCATGAGATATTTCACATTGCCTTCTATTCTTTCATTTGTTTGGATCTGTTTAATAGTATCTTGATTTCTCATAAAGTCACTAGCTTCCATTTGCTCCAGTCTAACTCTGAAGGAATGAATCTCCTCAGTGAGCTTTTGAGATTCTTTTTCCATCTGGCAAATTCGACTTTTTAAGGCATTCTTCTCCTCATTGCCTTTCTGAGCCTCTTTTGCCATTTGAGTTAGTCTATTTTTTAAGGTGTTATTTTCCTCAGTCAGGCTGTTGACTGTCATTTCATACTTTTCTTGCATCTTTTTCATTTCTCTTCCCAAATTTTCCCCCACTTCTCTTATCTGCTTCTTAAGGTCCTCTATGGCCTGTAGCCAGCTTGTATTTTCATTTGGGACTTTTGGTGCAGGAGTTCTGACCTCACAGTCCTCCTCCATGCTTTGAGCCTCTTTGCCCCTCAAATAGGAGTCCAATGTTGAACTTTTATGTTTATTTTGTTTCATTTGCCTAGGCATATTGCCACTTAATTACTTGATTTTTGGGCTTGTTGCCACAATAGGACTCTGCCACCAGACAGGGGAGCTTCCCCTGAAACATGGGGTCTTCACAACTTCCGCTAGTTGGGTGGCCTCTGTAAAGCCTCCACCCACTCTGGCAAGTTGGATACCCACCCCAAACTTCCCCCCCAGACCACAATCCAGATCCAGGCAGTTTAAAGCAAAAGCGATTAACCCCCAGACTGATTGCTGGATCTTCCTACGGTTTCGCAGACCAGGAGCTAGAGCCACTGCTGATGCTGCAAAATGGCTTCTGTGCAGCAGTTTCTTCAGCAGCTTTTTGCCCCCAGGGGAGGAAGCCACATGTTCCCCAAATACTGGTCCCAAAGTCCATAGGGCACTAACCTCTCACTTTGTCCTAGGCATAACTGTGCTGATAATTCTGGAATCGCCACAATTGCTGGTATTCTGGGGCTGGCTGAAGGCCTGGCCACCCTGGGGCTAAAACCGCGGACCTGGGCTTGCTCTGTGGGCTGCGCTGTCGGTTCCCAGTGCGCTGGGCTGCCTGCTCTCAGAGTGCTGCGCTGGCTGCTCCCTGCAGGGCTGCTGGGCTGTCCTCAGCAGGAGGTTCGCTTCTCTGTGCCGTTCTGTGGGTGCTGTGGCTCCAGAAGTTGTTAGGAGCTCCCTTTCACATTGTTTGAAATTTGTGTGGGGCAGAGCACATTGGAAATGCTGTTTCTACCCCCCCCATCTTGGCTCCACCCCGCAAAGATCATGTATTAAGTATGCATTCTAGAGCAAGGGCTGTGCTAAACATTGGAGAAGAACAAAAGACAGCCCCTGATATAAGGAGTTCATAGTCTAAGTACAGACAATACACAAACAGCTATGTATAAACAATCCAATCCAATAGCTATTTATTAAGCATCCACTGTGTTCCAGGTATTTCCAGGGTGAATTTGAAATAATCAACAGAAGTAAGGCACTAGAATAAGGAGGGACTGAGAAAGGCTACTTGTAGTAGGCAGGATCTGACCTGGGACTTGAAGGAAGTCAGGAGGCAGAGATGAAGAGGGAAAGAATTCTAGGCATGGGGAAACATCTAAAGAAACTGCCTGGAGTTGGGACATGGAGTATCTAATGGGAAGAATGGCAAGGGGAACAATGTGATTGAATACCACACCGATGTCAAGAAGATAAGCATTCAAAATATAAAAACTATCATCTGGTACCATTTGCATTCTATTGAGAATTAGAAGTCATTCAATATCCCTTTTGCATCAAATTACAAGCAATTATCAAAACAACAACAGCTAAAATGACTATATGGTTAAATAGATAAACAATGGGATACTGAGCTAATTACAAGAATAAAAAGGAATACTACTTTAACAGTTAAAAAAAAAAACCTAGCAAGAAAGATAAGAACACTCAATGCTTGTTTGAGTCCATAGACTGAGGAGATTAGAATGCTACCTTTTATTATTTTTTTTTACAAAAGGAAAACTATATAGCTTAGTTATTTTTGACCTTTATGTGATATCTTCATATTTTCTTTTATAGCATAGTTTTTCAATATAGATAAACCAGATGCCTTTTACTTTACTATTCTGACTTATATTTGCTACTAAATATTTAGAATTATCTAAAGTTACATGATATTTTAAACAGTACTTTTCAGGGTAATTAGGTGGTACAGTGGATAGAACATTGTTGCTGGAATCAGGAGGACTTGTATGTGACTCTGGGTAAGTCACTTAACTCCAATTGCCTCCAAAAGAAAGGGAAGAAAAAAAACTGTTTTCAAGTCCCCATTTTGAAGTGTAAAACGGTAAATTGCAGAGAATTTTTGGTTCATTCTTATTTTGGAACTCATATTAGAGTTATCTAGGATGATACAGTGGAAAGAGTGATGAATTGGAGCAGTAAAATCTCAGTTCAAATCCCACCTTAGGCTCTTACTACTGGTGTGATCATGGGCAAATCATTTAACCTCTATCATCCCAATGTCTTCAAATTAAAATGGGAATAGGAATAGGATATGCTTCCCAGGGTTGCTTTGAGGATCAAATGAGTTAATTTTCGTTAAAACAAAACAAAACAAAGCTTTGCAAAGCTTAAAGTGCTATATAAATTCTTGCTATTATATTTCCCCCTACTAAGGATCATTGGGATTTAGAGGCTTGGGCATGGGATTCAGAGGCAAAGGAATTAAGTTCAAAGACTGATTCTTTTACTCATTAGTATGACCTTGGGCAAGTGAGTTCATCTTTCTAGGCCTCCATTTCCTCATCTTTAAAAGAAGAGAGTTGAGGGGGGGCGGAGCCAAGATGGCAGAGTAGAAACAGCTCTTCCAAGCCTCTCTGCCCCCAGATTCCCCTCAAACTATATAAAAGGGGACTCTGAACAACTTCTGGAGCCCCAGCACCCACAGAACGACACAGAGAAGCTAACCTCCCGCTGAGGACAGCCAAGCAGCCCTGCAGGAAGGAACAGCGCAGTGGTCTGGGAGCCGGCAGCACGCAGAGCGCAGGAGCCGAGCCCAGGTCCGTGTGAGCCGAGGTTTTAGCCCCAGGGCGACAGGACCAGCAGCCAGATGGAGGAACCCCAGAACACCAGGAACCCTGGCGACTCCAGAATTATCAACATAGACATGCCTAGGACAAAGTAAGAGGTTAGTGTCCTATGGACTTTGGGACCTGTATTTGGGGAATGCGTCAGCTCCCTCCCCTGGGGGCTAGAAGCTGCTGAGGAGACACGCCATTTTGTAGTTTTCAGAGGCAGATCCGGCTCCCAGCCTACAAATCGTGGGGAGATCCAGCGATCAGTCTTGGGGGGTAATCGCTCTTGCTTTAACCTCCCTGGATCTGGATTGTGATCTAGGGTGGAAGTTGTGGGTGGGTTTACAGCTTGCCAGAAACAGAAGTTGCCCCCCACACGTTCGGGACGAAAATTCCTCTATCTGGCCTTAAAGCCATAGTGTGGCAACAAGCCCAAAAGTCAAGCAATTAAGTGGCAACATGCCAAGGCAAAAGAAACAGAAAAATGCAACCCTAGACTCCTATTTTGGGGGCATAGAGCGGGAAAAGGACTGTGAGGTCAGAAGTCCTGCTCCAAAAGCCCCAGGGGAAAACATGAGTGGGTTGCAGGCCATAGAGGACCTTAAGAAGGACTTTAAAAATCAAATAAGAGAAGTGGAGGAAAAATTAGAAAGAGAAATGAGAAGGATGCAGGAAAAGTATGAAATGAGGGTCAACAGCCTGACTGAGGAAAACAACACCTTAAAAAATAGACTAACTCAAATGGCAAAGGAGGCCCAAAAGGGCAATGAGGAGAAGAATGCCTTAAAAAGTCGAATTTGCCAGATGGAAAAAGAATCTCAAAAGTTCACTGAGGAGATTCATTCCTTCAGAGTTAGACTGGAGCAAATGGAAGCTAGTGACTTTATGAGAAATCAAGATGCTGTTAAGCAGATCCAAACAAACGAAAGATTACAAGGCAATGTGAAATATCTCATGGGAAAAACCACTGACCTGGAAAATAGATCCAGGAGAGACAATTTAAAAATTATTGGACTACCTGAAAGCCATGATCAAGGAAAGAACCTAGAAATCACCCTTCAAGAAATTCTCAAGGAAAACTGCCCTGATGTTTTAGATCCAGAGGGCAAAATAGAGGTTGAAAGAATCCACCGATCACCTCCTGAAAAAGATCCCAAAAAGAAAACTCCCAGAAATATTATAGCCAGGTTCCAGAATCCCCAGATCAAGGAGAAAATACTACAAGCAGCAAGGAAGAAACAATTTCAATATTGTGGAAACACAATCAGAATAGCCCAGGACCTGGCAGCTTCTACACTGAGGGATCGAAGGGCATGGAATATGATATTCCAGAGGGCAAAAGAACTGGGAATGAACCCAAGGGTCACCTACCCAGCAAAACTGAGTATTTTGTTTCAGGGGAAAATATGGTCATTCAGTGGAATAGAGGACTTTCAAGCATTCTTGAGGAAAAAACCAGAGTTGAATAGAAAATTTTACATCCAGATGCAAGAAGTAAGAGATGCCTGAGAAGGTAATCAGGGAAAAGAAATCAAAAGGAACTTATCAAAGTTGAACTATTTACATTCCTATATGGAAAAGCAATAACTGTGACTGATGATATCTTTCTCACTATGAAAATAATGGAAGAAGGGGGTGTGGTCATATGAATACATATGTGAATGTGTGTATATGGTTACAGTTATATATGGATAGAGGGCATAAGTTGAATTTGTTGGGAAGGGAGAATACTCAAGGGATGAAATTATGAGGTGAGAGAGGAAAGTGGCAAGAGGAGATGGGGAGAGACAGGGTAGGGTAAACTATCCCATGTAGAAGAAGCAAGGGGAAGTGGTTGCAAAGGAGGGGGAGAATAAGGAAGGCTAAAAAGGCAAAACCATATTCACATTGAATTTGGTTCAGGGAGAAAATGACATACATACTAAATGGGATATCTCAACCTGTAGCAGGATAGGGGGAAGGGGGATGAGAGGAGGGATGATGGATGGGAGGGCATCCTTGGGGTGAGGGGAGGTTGGAAGTACCCACTATAGAAGAGGGACAGGATCATGTAGGGAATGGACCAGGTGGGGGGTGGGATGAGTGGGAGGGAATTATAAGCAGCCTTGTACAATATATCTACTATGATAATGTTTTGCATAGCTAGACATGTACAACATATACTGAATTACTTATCTCCCAAGAGGGAATGGGTGACAAGGGAGGAAGGAAATGGATCTGAAATGTGAGGTCATAACATTAAATGTTTCAAATATATATAAATACTATTATTAATACTCTTTTGCTTGTAATTGGGAGATAAGATGTGCAGGCATTGGGACACAAAGATTCACCTTCCTCTAATGGAAAAGTCGATGGGGGTAGGGGAGAAGGTATGGGAGAGAGCAGATTGGAGGAAGCGATATCTTGTGCGACTACTATTCTGGGAGGTTGGGTAGGGGAATAATGGAGGGAAAATGATTGTAACTCAAAATCTGGCGGAAATGAATGATGTAAAACAGAAGTTAATAAAGCATTTGTTTTAAAAAAAAAAGAAGAGAGCTGAAATAGATCATCTATAATGACTATTTTAGTTTTGAATCTAAGATTCTATGGAACTCAAAATATCTGTGAATCTTTTGAAGCATCATAGTATTTTATACATAATGTGTCAAAACATGGAATATTATTTTATCTCCTTAGTTTGTCTGAAGATATTTAATAGTTATGGTGTTCAAGATGTTCTAAATTTCAGAAGGGTTTTGAACAAATGTTATTCTCCCTTTATGTAGCTGCTGAGAAAGTGGACTTGGAAAGCACATTTTATTTACCTGAGATTCTTGCAGGAAGAAGGCTTGTCTAGAGAGAAGATATAGGTGAAAATGAGTCCCAAACATGTTTAATATTAAAATAAAAGTATGCATAATGGACACTGACCTTAAAGAAAGAACTTTATACATAATATTTGAGATGGTAAGTGACTTTATTATCCCAACAATGCAACAAACTAGAGTTCAGAAGCCTTGGATTTTAGTCCTTCTGAAGCATTGTTCTGAAGCTATCCTTCCCCCTCCTCCCTCAATTCCCACATGCCATTGGTAGGGTAAGTTACTCCACTGAGAGTGGCTGCTTTTTCTATTCTTTTCATCATTCTAGGGCTAACAACATTATCTATTTAGGATCTGCCAGACATAATTAGTTTTTTTGTTTTGAAGAAGGGGTTTTATTGAAATGATAAAATAAGAATAATTTGTTCTAAGAGTAACTCCTGTGCCCAAAGCCTAAGGTTTATTTTTCCAAAAAAAATATATGGAGAATACATAGGGAGACTGGGCTTGAGCTTAGAGGGCACGTATGTTAAAGGGGTAACTCACAGTTCCTGTTCATGGGAAGTTCTTTTTCCCTTTCACAAAATCCTCATGAAATTCTTGAGAGGTGAATCACTCTACTGGGCTAAAATTATTTCTAACTCTTTTTTCCCCAAATGCTTTATTAACTTCTGGTTTGCATCATTAATTTCCGTCAGCTTTTGAGTTACAATTTTTTCCCCATTTTCCCCCTACCCACCACCCCAGAATAACAGTCATACAGGATATGCTCTCAACCAATCTGCTCTCTCCAATCTCTTCTCCCATACCCCCTTCGACTTTTCTAGTAGAGCAAGGTGAATCCCCGTGCCCGTTGCCTGCACATCTTATCTCCCAATTATATGCAAAATAGTATTAATCATAGTATTTATATATATATATATATATATATATATATATATATATATATATATATAATGGTTTTAAAAGGAAGATAAGCAAATCAGTATATGCTGTACATGTGTAGCTATGCAAAACATTACTACAGTAGATATATTGTAAAAGACTGACTGTATTTCCCTCCCTCCCATCCTACCTTCCACCTGGTCCACTCCCCACCTTGATCCTGCCCCTTTTCAAAAGTGGGTGCTTCCAACTTCCCTCCCCACCAGCTTACCCTCCCCTCCACCACATTCCCCCATCCCCCTCCCCTCATGTTCCTGTAGGGTGGGACACCATATTTAGTATTCATGTCATTCTCTTCCTGGTCCAAATTCAATGAGAATAAGGTTTTGCCTTTTTGCCTTCCTGTTCCTCCCCTCCCATGCAACCACCTTCCCCTGCCTACTCTACATGAGACAGTTCACCCCATTGTCTCTCCTCAATCCCCTTCACCACATTACTCTCTCACCTCTTAACCTCACCTTTTAAGTATCATCCCTTCCCATTAAATTCGACCTGTGGTCTCTGTGTATACCTGGAAACATATATACACCAATTTACATATGTATTCATATGCCCATATACCCTTCTTCAACTATTTTCATACTGAGAAAAGTTTCATCAGTTACAGTTATTGTTTATCCCTGTAGGAATGCAAATAGTTCAACTTTGATAAGTTCATCGTGATTTCTTTTCCCTGTTTACCTTCTCAAGCATCTCTTGCTTCTTGTATCTAAATGTCAAATTTTCTATTCAACTCTCTTTTTTCCTCAAGAATGCTTGAAAGTTCTCTGTTCCACTGAATGACCAAATTTTCCACTAAAACAGGATACTCAGTTTTGCTGGGTAGGTGATTCTTGGTTTTAATCCCAGGTCCTTTGCCCTGCAGAATATCATATTCCATGCCCTGTGCTGTTTCTACACTGCCATCTTGTCTCTGCCCCTGATTTCTAACTCTTTTTATGCAAGAGAGTTACAACGTATCTGTGGAACTGTACCACGGAAAAATCAGTTGACAGTTATGGGTTTTTTTAATTTAAAATATTTAAGGTAGCCATTATAGTTATTTTGCCATATTTCAAGGATTGTTCTGTGGAAGAGATTGGACTTAGTTTGTTTGGTTCAGTTGATGGAGGAAGGGATAATGGGTGGATGAAACAGAGGGAAACTCGATCTTTTCTAGGGAAAACTTCCTAACAGTTGGAGTAATTTGAAACTGAAATAGAAAATTTTGGAAAAGGACAAGTTTCCTTTACCAGAAGTCCCAGAAAAAAGCTGAATGACCAGTGTTGGAGGATGCTCTGGGCATGACTCTTCGTCTGGTGTTGGTGAGATGGTATAACTTCTGAGGTCTCTTCTAACTCTGAGATTATATGATATTTACAGTTCATCTGCAAATTCCTAGATCTTAAAAATTACACTTTGTAATTTTATCTTTCCAGTAAGATAAATTATCCTCTTCATACTGAACAATTTCCTGGGTTTTAGTGATAACCACACTATATGGAAATGTGCTATAACAAAGCAGAAAATTACAATGATTATTTTTATTTTTGTATTTTATATTTATTTTCATTCCCCTTCCCAAAATATTCAAAAGTCTTTCATCATTCATTGGATGGAATTTAAGATGGTAGTTTGGCATTCAATTTCTACCAGTCTTCTCCCAACAGAATGTTATAAACTTATTCCCCCTACTTCAACCAGGCAAGCCATCAAGATTCATCTATTAATAAACACTTGACAGTGTATCAAGTACTATCCTAGACACTTAGAATACACATATGCAAATTAAATGCTTGCTGCTCTCAAAAAACTTATATTAACTTCCTGACATAAACTCTCAACTCCAGACAGACTTCACTCTTCACTGTCCATTTCATGTTCCTTGTTCATTCCTATCCATTCATTACTGGTTATACTGTTGGCTTTGCCCAGAGTTCTTACCTTGTTTCCACTTACTAGATTCAACTCTTGCCCTAGACACTTACTAGCTGTGTGACCTTGGGCAACTCATTTAACCCCAATTCCAGAGAGACAGACAGGCATATAGATGGAGAGAGAGAGAGAGAGAGAGAGAGAGAGAGAGAGAGAGAAAGAGAGAGAGAGAGAGAGAGCATAGCTGGTGGTAAATAAATGTCTATTGGTTGATTGAATATTGTGTCAAAGAAGAAGCAAGTATCTACGGTAAAGTAATTTCAAGCCTTATTAAGGTCACAGAATAAATTCCCAGGAAAGATCTCAGTGAATCAATCAGATTAGAGGAAGATGCCCAGAAAGCCCACTAAAAACATATTAATGTATATTTGAAAACTTAGTTGTAGGAAGATATTAGTCACAGTTAGCAGATGTACTCAGACACTATTCTCGGATTTTGTTGTCCTACTGATAGGGAATGATTTATTCTCCTTGACCTAAGAAGGAAGAACCAAGATCAGTGGGCACAAGTTGCAAAGACAAAAATTTGGGCTTAATGGAAGTAGAAACTTCCTCAGAAGGAGAGCTGCCAAAAAGTAGAATGTACTTCCTCAAGAGGTACTCCACTGAGTCCTAGCTCAATGAAAAACCTTAAGCAAAGGATGGATAATCACTTGCCAGAGATTTTATAGAGAATATTCTTTTTCATATATGGGTTAAACTGAATGAGGTCAATTTCAAATCGCAGATTATGTGCTTTTGTGGCTTAATTGTTGTTGTTGTTTTCCCATTTTTAGTCCAATCACTTAACCAGTACCAAATAAACCTGGTGGTAGTCCGTTTTTCTTCATCTTTTCTACACAAATATCATAAAAAAATATTAATCTCTGATTTTAGTTTCCTCTTTTGTAAATTGCAGATGAATAATATCTGTCTCAATTTGTTGTAAGAATCAAAAGAGAGATACTTAAAAAACTATGAGCCATTATACAAATGTAATATATACTGTTATATACATGTTGTATAGATATATGTCATACATGAATATATAATGAAGAATAAGGTAGAAATATTATAATGGATTATGAAATTTATCCCCAAGAAAAGCATGGCATAAGGAGACAAAACTTTCTTGAAACATTACCAGATTTTATTCAAAGATTCCTGAATGGGGGCGGCTAGGTGACGCAGTGAGTAGAGCGCCGGCCCTGGAGTCAGAAGGACCTGAGTTCGGTTCCGGCCTCAGACACTTAATTCACACAAACAAAAAAACCTAGCCGTGTGACCTTGGGCAAGTTACTTAACCCCAATTGCCCTAAAAAAGGGGCGGCTAGGTGGCGCAGTGAGTAAGAGCACTGGCCTCGGAGTTGGGATGACCCGAGATCGAATCCGGCCTCAGAAAATGAGCACCCACACACAAATAATGACTAGCCGTGTAACCTTGAGCAAGTTACTTAACCCCAATTGCTTAAAAAAAAAAGATTCCTGAATGCAAATGAAACCATTTTATTCATATTGATGGAATCTTAATAAAGCTGACTGCAACCCCAATATCCAAAATTCATTATAGGCCCCAAAGAACAGCTCCACTGGACCTACCTAGCCCCCTCCACCAATGTCCTAACCTCTTCATATATGCCCCACTGTTCACTAGAACAGGTGTGTCCATGAACTCATAGTTCCCACAGAAACAACAGCTGTGTCCATGTGATGAGATCCTAGCCACTGCCTCTAGCTCGCCACTGCCCCCAGACCCATAACAACAGAAACAGGTGTGTTCATGCACTTGACCACAACCACACCTGTTTAGTCTTAGACAGGACCACAATAGTCAGCCAATCAGGATGCCCAAGGAGGATGTGGACATCAAAACAATAGAAGGGATTTTCCCTAAGTAGGCACCTATGCAATAATGTTAAAGAATTGACCTACAGTGAATTTTTGACATAGAGAGGCTTATTATAATATCATTATCATACATAGGTATCCCCCATGAGTTTTTCTGTATGCATTGTGGGTAATAGCATGCGCAGTTCGACTGTGACTGGGACCCTTCTTCCATTACCTAATCCTTTGATAAACTCCTCCTGCCTTTGTAATATTAATCATATTCCTATATTCTATGGAAATTTTGATTGTGTAATCAGCATCTTTACCATATAAAAATCCACATTGCTTTCTCTGATGTTGCTGGTTCCTGTTGGAACTTAGCCCGTCCCATGAGAGGTTTCAATCTCAATGAATGCCTATACTTGAATAAGAGTTGGTCTCACTTTGAAATCTTGGAGAGGGTTCCACCACAATGCATCATGAAATGAAATAACAACAGTTTTGGTATCCCTGGGTTTAAACCAGAACAGGTTTTGATGTTGCTGGGTTTAAACCGCAACAATATGAGATATGCAAGTTTTCTCTCTGTGTGTATGTGATAGGTGAAATTTTATATATGGAAATCTTATTTGGTGTGTGGAATGGCAACATGGTATAGGAAAGATAGAGTTCTGAGACTGAAGTACTGACAAACCCATTCCAATTTTTCCTCTGCAACTTAAACTCTGTTTGACTATGGGAGAATTACTTAAGTTCTGAGACCCTGTTTCCTTATCTGTGATATGAAGGATTAGACTAAATGACCTCTAACAATCCTTCCAGCTCTGAGTGTGGAAATTTGTGACCCTCCCTGATAGAATAATCTCTGGGACCAATAAAGTCTCAGATCACTGGGTATAATCCATATGGAAGATGTCACTGGTTTCTGGCATCTGAACCCTGTTATCCTCAAGTTAGATGCTCTGAAGTGAAAGATAATTATTATGGAATATTAAATGCCTTTTCGGTTTTCTCAAACTTTGCTCATCTTCCAGTATCATAGATTGCTTGTTTCCCATTTGTTTTCTGATGTATTTGGCTCATTCCTCAAGGCTTATTGGTTTTATTAAATAGCTTTAGGCAGTGTGAGGGGTCAAATTTCCCAAAAGATTTCTTAACGTTACAGGGCATTGATGGTCACAGCTATTTGTGTGCATAAGATTAATTGCAGGACATGAAACTCAAAATTTTCAGGCACCATTAAGGAGAGGCTGTGAGAAATGGTGTCTGTTTAATGAGTATTGAAATCCCAACTTCAGTTGTCCTGGCACTGGGGAAATGGATTAGGTTTGATCAATAAAATTTTCCTACATAAACACACATACACACATTAATATAAATATAGTTTATCTTCTATGTGAGTATATCATGGTTTGATTTTTCTTTTTACTGAAAGAACCATGTGAGTGACTAGTATTATATAGCTAGAAATCTGCCATTCTTGGCTCTGAAATAGCAGCAAAATCTCTTTGACAAATGGCTCATTAATCCAGCAGAATGCTGATTATAGATACAAATGATATTTCAATTGTTATAAGGAATTAGCATACCATACCATTTTGGGTGATAGGGTGATCACATTTCATTAGAAGAAAAATGATCACATTATATTGGAAGAAAAATATCACAGGATCACAGAATTGGAGAATTGACAGTCTTCTAGTTTAATTCATGCCTGAAAGGAATCCCTATCAAAATACACCCTACAAGTGGTCATAAGCGTAAGAATTTTTTTAAGTCAGAGGGAGCCAAGATGGTGGAGTAGAAACAGGACTTCGCCACGGCTCCAGCTATCACCTTCACCAATGGATGTAAAAGGGCACTCTAAACAAACTTTGAAGCTACAGAACCCACAAAATAACACAGCTAAACCTCCTGCTGAAGACAGTCTGGTAGGGAGCAGTGAGGGCAGCACTCTGGGAGCTGAGCCCAGCCCAAGTTAGCCAGAGGTTTTAGCCCCAGGGCAGGCCTGACCAAACACCAGCTGGAGGGACTCAAGAAGACCAGCAGTTGTGGCCCTTGCCAGAATTATCAACACATAGATGCCAAGGACAAAGTGAGAGGTTAGTGCACTGTGGGTGACCAGTCTGGGGGGTAAGCACTCTTCCTTTAAACTTCTTGGATCTGGATTGCGGTCTGGGGTAGAGATCCTGGGATGTGTGACCAGCTTGCCAGAGTGTGCGGAGGCTTCAGAGAGGGGACTTAACTAATACTTCCAGCAGCTGAGAAAACCCCAGCTTTGGGACAGAAGCTCCCCTGTCTGGTGGCAAAGTCCTACTGTGGCAACAAGCCCAAAGGTCAAGTAATTGAGCAGCAACATGACCAGGCAAAGGAAACATAACAAACAGAAAAATTCAATATTAGACTACTATTTTGGGGGCAAAAAGGATCAAACATGGAAGAGGAGGAAAACAGTGAAGTCAGAATTCCTTCACTGAAAGCTTCAATTGAAAATACAAGCTGGTTACAGGCCATAGAGGAACTTAAGAAGCACATAAGAGAAGTGGAGCAAAAATTGGGAAGAGAAATAAAAATGATGCAAGAAAATTGTGAAAGGAGAGTCAACAGCCTGACTAAGGAAAATAACACCCTAAAAATAGACTTACTGAAGTAGCAAAAGAAGCTGAAAAAGGCAATGAGGAGAGGAATGACTTAAAAAGCCAAATTTGCCAGAAGAAAAAAGAATCTCAAAAGCTTAGTGAAGAGAACATTTCCTTCGAAATTAGAATGGACCAAAGGGAAGCTAGTGACATTTTGAGAAATCAAGATGCTGTTAAAAAGATCCAAACAAATAAATGAATAGAAGGCAATGTGAAATATCTCATGGGAAAAATCACTGACCAGGAAAATAGATCCAGGAGAGATAATTTAAAATTATTGGACAACTTGTTAGCCATGATCAAAGAAAGAACCTAAAAATCATCCTCCAAGAAATTCTCAAGTAAAACTGCCCTGATGTTTTAGAACCAGAAGGCAAAATAGAGATTGAAAGAATCCACCAATCACCTCCTAAAAAAGTTCCCAAAAAGAAAACTCCTAGGAATATTATAGCGAGGTTCCAGAATTCCCAGATCAAGGAGAGAATATTACAAGCAGCCAGGAAGAAATAATTTGAAAATTCTGGAAACAAAAGCAGGATAATACAGGATCTGGCAGGTTCTACACTGAGGGAATGAAGGGCCTTGGATATGATTTTCTGCAGGTCAAAGGACCTAGGATTAAAACCAAGAATCACCTACCCAGCAAAACCGAGTATCATGTGTCAGAGGAAAATGTGGCCATTCAGTGGATTAGAGGACTTGAAAGCGTTCTTGAAGAAAAAACCAGACTTGATTGGAAAATTTTACATTCAGAAACAAGAAGCAAGAGCCACATGAGAAGGTAAACAGGGAAAAAAATCACAAGGAACTTATCAAAGGTGAACTATTTTCATCCCTACATGAAAAAATGATAATTGTAACTGTTGAAACTTTTCTCAGACTATCTCTCTCTCTCTCTCTCTCTCTCTCTCTCTCTCTCTCTCTCTCTCTCTCTCTCTTCTCTCTCTCTCTCTCTCTCTCTCTCTCTCTCTCTCTCTCTCTCTCTTCTCTCTCTCTCTCTCTCTCTCTCTCTCTCTCTCTCTCTCTCTCTCTCTATATATATATATAGTCTATGTTCAGAGGGTATATAGGCGTAAGAATACATATGTGAATGTGTATATATATATATATATATATATATATATATATATATATATGTTTACAGGTATACATAGATAGGGGGCACAGGATCAATTTAATAGGAAGGGATCATACTTAAAGTGTAAAATCAAGAGGTGATAGAAGAATATAATTAGAGGAGGTGGGGAGAGAGAATGGGGCAACTATCTCATATAGAAGAGGAAAGGGGAAATGGGTAAAAAGGAGGGGAAAGCAGGAAGGTATAAGCGAATGGGTCAGCCTTATAATCATTGAATTTGGCTCAGGGAGGGAATGACATGCACATGAAATAGGGTATCTCACCCTACAGTAGAGTAGGGGGAAAGGGGATGAGAGGAGGGATGAAGGAAGGGGGGGAGGCAGGCTGGGAGGAAGGGAAGAAGGAAGCATTTACTTTTGAAAAGGGGCAGGACCAAAGTAGAGAATAGAACAAATGGGAGGTGGGATGGGAGGGAGGGAAATATAATCAGTCTTTTACAATTTATCTACTATGGTAATATTTTGCATCAGCCACACATATATAACCTATGTTGAATTGCTTATCTACCCAGTACGGTTGGGTGACAAGGGAGGAAGGGAATGAATTTGCAATTAGAAGTTTTAAAGCCAAATGGTATATATGTATATATGTATATATACATATACATACACTATTATTATTAATACTATTTTAGATGCAATTGGGAAATAAGAGGAGGGAATAACCTGGAAGACTGCTATTTTGGGAGGTGGATAGGGAAAAAAGGGGACAAAATTTGTAACTCAAAAACTGGCGGAAATGGATGATATTAAACAGAAGTTAATAAAGCATTTGAAAAAAAATTATTTAAGTCATTGTTCTCATATCCTCAATGAAGATAAAATACTTGTTGTATGACTGATAATATTGAAGATCAAAGATTTAGAACTAGAAATAACTTTTGATGCTACTGTGCTTAATTCAGATCCTTGAACAAAATAAAAATATTCTATCTGTAAATTATTTTCCCTGCCATAAAACAAACTTTCCGAATTCCACCAAGTGATCCTCAGGACGCAAGCTAATTTACAATCCCATGATTCCTTCTTTAGAAAGGCTCTACTTGGTGCATCTAGGTGGCGCAGTGAGTAGAGTGTTAGCCCTGGAGTCAGAAGGACTTGAGTTCGGATCCTGCTTCAGACACTTAGCACACACACAAACAAAAACCTAACCGTGTGACCTTGGGCAAGTTAATTTTTTTTTTCTATAACTACTAAAACTAATGACCAACAATTGCCCTCCAAAAAAGCCAAAAAGAAAAAGAGCTCTGCTTGTCAAGATGGCAGACTAGAAATAGGATTTCTTAGGGGCTCCGGTTTCCACCTCCTCCAATTCATGTTAAAATTGACTACAGACCCACAAAATGACACAGAGAAGCTAACTTCCCCCTGGGTACATCCCAGCAGGACAGCAGGAAGCCGCCAGTGCAGCACTCCAGGAGCCGACGCCAGCCCCACAGAAGCACGAGGTTTTAGCCACAGGGAAGGCCTTACCAGCAGCCGACTGGAGGAACTTCAGATCACCAGTAGCTGTTGTGGTTTCCAGAATTATCACCGCACACATGCTAATGACAAAGTAAGAGTCAGTGCAATGTGGACTTTGGGATCTGGTAGTTTGGGAATTCGGTCCAGACTTTATTTGCTGGGGAGAGAAGCAGCTGAGGCACTGTGGCCATGCAGCTGCCTCCATGTGGCAGCTTCAGCTCCTGGCCTGCAGATTGTAGGGGGACCAAGCCATCAGTCTGTGGGGAATAGCTCTTGGCTTAACCTGCTTGGATGTGGATTGCGATCTAGGGTCTAGATCTTGATGTGTGTGACTAGTTTGCCAGAGCATGTGGAGGCTTCAGAGAGGGCACCCAACTAATAACTTTGGCAGCTAAGAAAACCCCAGCATTTGGGATGAAGCTCCCCTGTATAGTAGTAGAGTCATCCTGTGGCAAAAAGCCCAAAAGTCAAGTAATTGAGTGGTAACATGAGCAAATGAGGGAAGCAATGCAAGGAGAATACCCCAACTTTACACTTTTATTTTGGGGACAAAAAGGATCAAATCAAAGAACAGGAAGAAGACAGTGAAATCAGAACTATTGCACCAAAAGCTTCCAAGAAAAATACTAGATGCTTACAGGCCATAGAGGACGTTAAAAAGGATTTTGAAAACCGAGTAAGAGAAGTGGAGGAATAATTGGGAAGAGAAACGAGAACAATGCAAGAAAATTAAGAAATGAGTCAACAACCTGACTGAAGAAAATAACACCTTAAAAATAGACTAACTCAAATGGCAAAAGAGGCTCACAAAGGCAAGGAGGAGAAAAATGCCTTAAAAAGCCAAATTTGCCAGATGGAAAAAGAATCTCAAAAGCACACTGAAGAGAATTATTCCTTCACAATTAGATTGGAGCAAATAGAATCTAGTGACTTTATGAGAAATCAAGATACTATTAAACAGATCCAAATAAATGAAGAAATAGAAAGCAATGTAAAGTACTTCATTGTGAAAACCACTGACCTGGAAAATAGATCCAGGAGAGATCATTTCAAAAAAAGAACCTAGAAACCATCCTCCAAGAAATTCTCCAGGAAAATTGCCCTGATGTTTTACAACCAAAAGGCAAAATAGAGGTTGAAAGAATCCACCAATCACCTCCTGAAAAATACCCCCCTCCCCCCCAAAAAAGCCCTCCTAGGAATATTATAGCCATGTTCCAGAATTCCCAGATGAAGGAGAAAATATTACAAGCAGCCAAGAAGAAACAATTTGAATATTGTGGAAACACAATCAGGTTAACACAGGATTTGGCAGTTTCTACACTAAGGGATTAGAGAGCTTGGAATATGATATTCCAGAGGTCAAAGAAGTTGGAATTAAGACCCAGAATCACCTTACCAGCAAAACTGAGTATTATGTTTCAGGGGAAATTATGATCATTCAGAGGAATAGAGGACTTTCAAGCATTCTTGATGAAAAAAACCAGAGTTGAATAGAAAATTTTACATTTAGATACAAGAAGCAAGAGACGCATAAGAGGGTAAACAGGGAAAAGAAATCATAAGGAACTTGTCAAAGTTGAACTATTCATATCCTTATATGGAAAAATGAGAATTGTAACTCAGGAAACATTTCTCAGTGTGAGAAAAGTTGAAGGGAATAGAAATGTATATACATATACACACAAACACACACACACACACACACACACATATATATACATGCATATATATATATATATATATATATGTCTATATAGGAGGGTATATGGGCGTATGAATACATATGTAAATGTTTGTATATGTGTGTACAGGTATAAATATATGGAGGGCACAGAATGAATTTAATAAGAAGGGATGATAATTAAAAGGTGAAATTAAGATTTGAGAGAGGAATATAATGAGAGGAGATGGAGAGAAAGAGAATAGGGTAAACTATCTCATAAAAAAAGAGGCAAGGGAAAACTGTTACAATGGAGGGGAAGAACAAGAAGGCAAAAGGGAATGAGTCAACCTTATTCTCATTGAATTTGGCTTACGGGTGGAATGACATTCCCATTAAGTAGGGTATCTCACCATACAGGGAAGTAAAAGTTAAGGGGATGAGAGGGGGATGATGGAAGGGAGGATATACTAGGGGGAGGGAAGTTGCAAGCACCCACTTTTGTAAAGGGACAGGACCAAAGTAGAGAATAGAACAAGTGTGAGGTGGGATAGGAGGGAGAGAAATATAGTCAGTCTCTTACAATATATCCACTATGGAAATGTTTTGCATAGCTATACATGTACAACCTATACTGAATTGCTTATCTTTCCAGTAAGGGTGGGTGACAAGGGAGGAAAAGAATGAATTTGGAATTCAAAATTTTAAAACAAAAGGCTTAAATATACATGTATACATATATGTATATATGTATATACATATATATATATATACCATTATTAATATTATTTTACATGTAACTGGGAAATAAGAGATACAGGCACTGGAGCATAGCCATCCACCATGCCCTACTGGAAAGTCATAGGGTGTATGTGAGAAGCTATGGGAGAGAGCAGATTGGAGGAGGGGATATCCAGTAGGATTGCTGTTTTAGGGTGGTGTGTATGGGAAAAATGGGGAGAAAATTTGCAACTCAAAATCTTGTGGAAATGAATGATATAATCTAGAAGTTAATAAAGCATTTGATTTGATAAAAAAAGAAGTGCTCTACTTTCTCAATGACCTTTTTAAAATCAATCAAATGTAATACTTCCAACATGGTTTCATCAGAGCAGAGTACAGTGGATTTATCCTCTCCTTTATTCCTGAAGTTTTGTCCCTTGATGCTCCTAAAAATTGAATTTGAATTTTTGCCTGCCACATCAACTAAGAAATGTTAAACTTCATAGTTCATACCTTACCTATCATGTACTTTGTACTTTGATATTTTTCTAATAATTCATGTAAAGAATTGGAAATGTTAGATTCATCCTAATTATCAAATCTATCAAGATATTTTTTGTATTATGATTCTGCTTTCCAACATATTAGACTTCCCTTTCATCCTTTTGAATCTATAAATTCAATAAATATGCCATTTATGTTTTTATCTAAAGCATTGATTAGACATCATAGGATCCAGGAAGATCCCTGGGATCTATCACTGGAGACCTCCTGTTAAATTGACATTGAACCATTAAGAGTTCTTCTCCAAGTCTGACTATTAAACCATTTCTGAACCCATTTAATTGCATTATCCTCTAATTTATATCTGTCTATCATTTTTCAAATCATGGTATTAACAACTGCTTCTCTAAGATCAATTAACTCTACTTGCAATATTCTCCAGTCTCCTAATTTAATAACTGTCAAAAATGAAATAAGGCTAGTTTGGCATGATCTGTTTTTAATGAAGCCATGCTGGTTTTTGTAATCATCACTTCCTTTACTGAAGTTTCACTAACCACTTCAGTAATGATGCTCTCAAGAAAAAGACATAAAGTTAAAGTGTGTGGTTGTATCTTTGCAAATTCTTTTTTCTCCTTTTATATTTTTGTTACTTTTTTTTAAATTAGGAAAATATTTTCCCTTCTCCCTCTAGTACATGCTTTGATTTCCACAATCTTTAAAATATTTCTTATAATTGTAGAGTAGAATAGAAAAAAGTAGTACATATGGGGCAAAATTATGTTATTACCTCCAAAATCTCATTTTTGTGGATTGTTTTTAATAATTCCATGCAACAGGCAATGGTTTCTCATGCAATCATCCGTCTTGATTTTTGTGTTTTCTCATATTTATGTTCATTTTTAGTTCTCGATTTCATGATTAAAAATATAATATCAGTAACGGCGGCTCAGGAGTCATATTTGTAGGTTCTTTCAGCACTAAGGATATATTTCATTCACACCAAGTGACTTAAATTCTTCAACTAGTTTTGCTTTGTTTTGTTTTGTTTTTCTTGCAACTCCTTACTCACCTTGTATACTAACTCCCTGTCTGTGATTTTTAGTACATCATCTTTAGGACAATGATTATCTAGTCTCTCCTTGGCAGAGAAAATAAAAGGAATATAAAGACTGACCAGCTCCATTTTCTCTCTGTTATTAGTTACTAATGTGCTACACACTCCAAGCAGTGCTTTTAACTCTTTTTTGACCCTTCACTTTTCTCCAATATAACTAAAACTAACCCATTTTGTTATCCTTAACTTCTGCTTAAAACTCTTGATGGTGTTTAACTGCGTGCACTGAGATGTCCCTCTTCTGATTGTCATTACTTTCACCATAGACAGATATAGGGATAGATATAGATGCATATAAATATGCATTACATACTTTAAAAAAAATCCAAGTTGGCGGGGGGCGGAGCCGAGATGGCAGAGTAGAAACAGCTCATCCAAGCCACTCTGCCCCCAGATTCCCCCCAAACTATGTAAAAGGGGACTCTGAACAACTTCTGGAACCCCAGCATCCACAGAACGACACAAAGAAGCTAACCTCCCACTGAGGACAGCCCAGCAGCCCTGCAGGAAGGACCAGCACAGCAGTCTGGGAGCCAGCAGCACGCAACGTGCAGAGCGCAGGAAGCGGAGCCCAGCAGAACCCAGGTCCGCGTGAGCCGAGGTTTTAGCCCCAGGGCAGCAGGGCCAGCAGCCAGCTAGAGGAACCCCAGAACACCAGTAGCCGTGGCGACTCCAGAATTATCAACATAGACATGCCTAGGACAAAGTAAGAGGTTGGTGTCCTGTTGGACTTTGGGACCTGTATTTGGGGAAATGCATCGGCTCCCTCCCCTGGGGGCTAGAAGCCACTGAGGAGACACTCCATTTGGTAGTTTTCAGAGGCAGATCCGGCTCCCAGCCTGCAATTAATTGTAGGGAGATCCAGCAATCAGTCTTGGGGGGGGGGGGGTAATCGCTCTTGCTTTAACCTCCCTGGATCTGGATTGTGATCTAGGGTGGAAGTCGTGGGTGGGTTTACAGCTTGCCAGAAACGGAAGTTGCCCCCACACGTTCGGGATGAAAATTCCTCTATCTGGCCTTAAAGCCATAGTGTGGCAACAAGCCCAAAAGTCAAGTAATTAAGTGGCAACATGCCAAGGCAAAGGAAACAGAAAAATGCAACCCTAGACTCCTATTTTGGGTGCATAGAGCGGGAAAAGGACTGTGAGGTCAGAAGTCCTACTCTAAAAGCCCCAGAGGAAAACATGAGCGGGTTGCAGGCCATAGAGGACCTTAAGAAGGACTTTAAAAATCAAATAAGACAAGTGGAGGAAACATTGGAAATAGAAATGAGAAGGATGCAGGAAAAGTATGAAATGAGGGTCAACAGCCTGACTGAGGAAAACAACACCTTAAAAAATAGACTGACTCAAATGGCAAAGGAGGCCCAAAAGGGCAATGAGGAGAAGAATGCCTTAAAAATGCCTTAAAAAGGCGAAATTTGCCAGATGGAAAAAGAATCTCAAAAGTTCACTGAGGAGATTCATTCCTTCAGAGTTAGACTGGAGCAAATGGAAGCTAATGACTTTATGAGAAATCAAGATGCTGTTAAGCAGATCCAAACAAACGAAAGATTAGGAGGCAATGTGAAATATCTCATGGGAAAAACCACTGACCTGGAAAATAGATCCAGGAGAGACAATTTAAAAATTATTGGACTACCTGAAAGCCATGATCAAAGAAAGAACCTAGAAATCGTACTTAAAGAATTTCTCAAGGAAAATTGCCCTGATGTTTTAGATCCAGAGGGCAGTTGAAAGAATCCACCGATCACCTCCTGAAAAAGACCCCAAAAAGAAAACTGCCAGGAATATTATAGCCAGGTTCCAGAATCCCCAGATCAAGGAGAAAATGCTACAAGCAGCCAGGAAGAAAAAATTTCAATATTGTGGAAACACAATCAGAATAGCCCAGGACCTGGCAGCTTCTACACTGAGGGATCGAAGGGCATGGAATATATTCCAGAGGGCAAAAGAACTGAGAATGAACCCAAGGGTCACCTACCCAGCAAAACTGAGTATTTTGTTTCAGGGGAAAATATGGTCATTCAGTGGAATAGATGACTTTCAAGCATTCTTGAGGAAAAAACCAGAATTGAATAGAAAATTTGACATCCAGACACAAGAAGCAAGAGATGCCTGAGAAGGTAATCAGGGAAAAGAAATCAAAAGGAACTTATCAAAGTTGAACTATTTACACTCCTATATGGAAAAACAATAACTGTGAGTGATGATATCTTTTTTTTTTTATAAGCAATTGGGGTTAAGTAACTTGCTCAAGGTTACACGGCTAGTCATTATTTATGCGTGGGTGCTCATTTTCTGAGGCCGGATCTGATCTCGGGTCATCCAAACTCCGAGGCCGGCGCTGTTACTCACTGCTCCACCTAGCCCCTTTAGGGCAATTGGGGTTAAGTAACTTGCCCAAGGTTACACGGCTAGGTTTTTGTTTGTGCGGATTAAGTGTTGGAGGCCGGCTCCGAACTCAGGACCTTCTGATTCCAGGGCCGGCGCTCTATTCACTGCGCCACCTAGCCGCCCCTGAGTGATGATATCTTTCTCACTATGAAAATAATGGAAGAAGGGTGTGTGGTCATATGAATACATATGTGAATGTTTATGTATATGGATAGAGGGCATAGGTTGAATTTGTTGGGAAGGGAGAATACTCAAGGGATGAAATTATGAGGTGAGAGAGGAAAGTGGCAAGAGGAGATGGGGAAAGACAGGGTAGGGTAAACTATCTCATGTAGAAGAAGCAAGGGGAAGTGGTTGCAAGGGAGGGGGAGAATAGGAAGGGAAAAAAAGGCAAATCCACATTCTCATTGAATTTGGTTCAGGGAGAGAATGACATACATACTAAATGGGATATCTCAACCTGCAGCAGAACAGGGGGAAGGGGGATGAGAGGAGGGATGATGGATGGGAGGGCATCCTTGGGGGGAGGGGAGGTTGGAAGTACCCACTATAGAAGAGGGACAGGATCATGTAGGGAATGGACCAGGTGGGGGGTGGGATAAGTGGGAGGGAATTATAAGCAGCCTTGTACAATATATCTACTATCATAATGTTTTGCATAGCTAGACATGTACAACATATACTGAATTACCTATCTCCCCAGAGGGAATGGGTGACAAGGGAGGAAGGAAATGGATCTGAAATTCGAGGTCTTAAGATTAAATGTTTCAAATATATATAAATATATATATATATATATATATATATATATATATATATATATATATATATATATGTATATATATATATATATATATTATTAATACTCTTTTGCTTATAATTGGGAGATAAGATGTGCAGGCATTGGGACACAAAGATTCACCTTCCTCTAATGGAGAAGTCTAAGGGGGGATGGGAGAAGGTATGGGAGGGAGCAGATTGGAGGAAGCCGTATCTTGTGGGACTGCTATTCTCGGAGGTTGGGTAGGGGAATAACGGGGGTAAAATGATTGTAACTCAAAATATGGCGGAAATGAATGATGTAAAACAGATGTTAATAAAGCATGTGTTTAAAAAAAAAATCCAAGTTGATTGAAGAGTTTTCTAAGCATCCATATTTCTACCTTCATACAATTTCAATTTTCCCCTCCTCATTGTAACAATTTCCCTTTTGATCTTCAGAATTTCACTCTTGAGTTTTCTATCCCTCCTAGGTTGACATATTCTGAAAACTTCAGTCTATTGTATCCTTCATCTGATTTCCACGAAATTCACTTATCCTAGATCTAGACTCTGTGTCAGAATATGCCTTCTTCCTCCTCTCTATCACAACTCTACAAAAATATGGTCATTTCTGACTCGAAGGTTTCCATTCTTTCCACCACTACAACCAATTCTTTGCTTTTAGTGAAATTTGAATTATATTGTAAATATCATTTATTACTTTCTCAGTATTTGAAGGGTGAAATTCTCTTAAAGGCAAATCAAGAAATTATTAATTGTCTTTCTTTTTCTTTTTTTTAATTAAACAAATGTTTTATTAACTTCTGGTTTACATCATTCATTTCCACCAGATTATGAGTTATATTTCCCCCCCATTTTTCCCTACCCAGCACCCCAGAATAGCAGTCCCACTAGATATCCCCTCATCCAATCTGCTCTCTCCCATGTCTTCTCACATATCCCCTTCGACTTTGCCATTAGGGCAAGGTGAATCTCTGAGTCCCAATGCCGGGGCATCTTATGAAACATTTAATTTTAAAATTTCGATTTTCAGATCCATTCCCTTCCTCCCTTGTCACCCACTCCCTCTGAGAAGATAAGCGATTCAGTATGTGTTGTACATGTATAGCTATGCAAAACATTACCATAGTAGATATATTGTAAAAGACTGCTTATATTTCCCTCCCACCCGTCTCACCTCCCACCTGGTCCATTCCCTACTTTGATACTGTCCCTCTTGAATAGTGGGTACTTCCAACCCGCCCTCCCCCCAGAATGCCCTTCCCTCCATCATACCCCCTCTCATCCCCCTTTCCCCTACTCAGGAGAGTGAGTGAGGGTAAGATATTCCATTTAGTATGTATGTGATTCTCTCCTTGAGTCAACTTCAATGAGAATATGCTTTTGCCTTTTTGCCTTCCTGTTCTTCCCCACCCCTGCAACTACTTCTCCTTGACTCTTCTACATGAGATAGTTTACCCTACCCTGTTTCTCCCCATCTCCTCTTGCCACTTTCCTCTCTCACCTTTTGACTTCACCCCTTAAGAATCATCCCTTCCTTGGGGCGGCTATGGGTTCAGCGAGCAGAGCATTGACCCCGGAGCCAGAAGGACCCGAGCTCGGATCCGGCCCCAGACACCCAACACACAAACAAAAACGAAGCCACTCGACCCCAGGCAAGTCAGCCAACCCCAATTGCCCTCCAAAAAAAAAAAAAAAAAGATTCATCCCTTCCCATCAAATTCAACCTGTGCCCCCTGTCCATGAATACCTGTGAACATATGCCATGTACCCTTCTTCAATTATTTTCATAATGAGAAAGGTTTCATCAAACACAGTTATTGTTTTTCCATGTAGGAATGTAAATAGTCCAACTTTGATAAGTTCCTTTTGATTTCTTTTCCTTGATTACCTTCTCAAGCATCTCTTGCTTCTTGTGACCAGATGTCAAATTTTCTATTCAACTCTGTTTTTTTTATCAAGAATGAGTGATGGGGGGCGGAGCCAAGATGGCGGATGTCAGCTCATCCAAGCCAGTCTGCCCCCAGATTCCCCCCAAAATATGTAAAAGGGGACTCTGAACAACTTCTGGGGCCCCAGCACCCACAGAACGACACAGAGAAGCTAACCTCCCACTGAGCACAGCCTAGCAGCCCTGCAAGAAGGACCAGCACAGCAGCCTGGAAGCCAGCAGCGTGCAGTGCGCAGAGCGCGGGGAGCCGAGCCCAGCAGAGACCAGGTCCGTATCAGCCGAGGTTTTAGCCCCACGGTGGCAGGGCCAGCAGCCGGCTGGAGAGATCCCAGAACACCAGCAGCTGTAGCGACTCCTGAATTATCAACATAGGCATGCCTCGGACAAAGTAAGAAGTTAGTGTCCTATGGACTTTGGGACCAGTATTTGGGGAATGTGTCAGCTCCCTCCCCTGGGGCCTAGAAGCCGCTGAGGAGACACGCCATTTTGTAGTTTTCAGAGGCAGCTCCAGCTCCTGGCCTGCAAACAGTAGGGAGATCCATCGATCAGTCTTGGGGGGTAATGGCTCTTACTTTAACCTCCCTGGATCTGGATTGTGATCTAGGGTGGAAGTTGTGGGTGGGTTTACAGCTTGCCAGAAACAGAAGTTGCCCCCCACACGTTCAGGAGGAAAATTCCTCTATCTGGCTTTAAAGCCATAGTGTGGCAACAAGGCCAAAAGTCAAGTAATTAAGTGGCAACATGCCAAGGCAAAGGAAACAGAAAAATGCAACCCTAGACTCCTATTTTGGGGGCATAGAGTGGAAAATGACTGTGAGGTCAGAAGTCCTGCTCCAAAAGCCCCAGGGGAAATCATGAGCAGGTTGCAGGCCATAGAGGACATTAAGAAGGACTTTAAAAATCAAATAAGAAAAGTGGAGGAAAAATTGGAAAGAGAAATGAGAAGGATGCAGGAAAAGTATGAAATGAGGGTCAACAGCCTGACTGAGGAAAACAACACCTTAAAAAATAGACTAACTCAAATGGCAAAGGAGGCCCAAAAGGGCAATGAGGAGAAGAATGCCTTAAAAAGTCGAATTTGCCAGATGGAAAAAGAATCTCAAAAGTTCACTGAGGAGATTCATTCCTTCAGAGTTAGACTGGAGCAAATGGAAGCTAATGACTTTATGAGAAATCAAGATGCTGTTAAGCAGATGCAAACAAACGAAAGATTAGGAGGCAATGTGAAATATCTCATGGGAAAAACCACTGACCTGGAAAATAGATCCAGCAGAGACAATTTAAAAATTATTGGAGTACCTGAAAGCCATGATCAAAGAAAGAACCTAGAAATCACACTTCAAGAAGTTCTCAAAGAAAATTGCCCTGATGTTATAGATCCAGAGGGCAAAATAGAGGTTGAAAGAATCCACCCATCACCTCCTGAAAAAGATCCCCAAAAGAAAACTCCCAAGAATATTATAGCCAGGTACCAGAACCCCCACATCAGGGAGAAGAAACTACAAAAAGCCAGGAAGAAACAATTTCAATATTGTGGAAAACAATCAGAATAGCCCAGGACCTGGCAGCTTCTACACTGAGGGATGGAAGGGCATGGAATATGATATTCTAGAAGGCAAAAGAGCTGGGAATGAACCCAAGGGTCACCTACCCAGCAAAATTGAGTAATTTGTTTCAGGGGAAAATATGGTTGTTCAGTGGAATAGAGGACTTTCAAGCATACTTGAGGAAAAAACCAGAATTGAATAGAAAATTTGACATCCAGACACAAGAAGGAAGAGATGCCTGAGAAGGTAATCAAGGAAAAGAAACCAAAAGGAACTTATCAAAGTTGAACTATTTACATTCCTATATGGAAAAGCAATAACTGTGACTGATGATATCTTCCTCACTATGAAAATAATGGAAGAAGGGTGTGTGGTCACATGAATACATATGTGAATGTGTGTGTGTGTATGGTTACAGTTATATATGGATAGAGGTCATAGGTTGAATTTGTTGGGAGGGGAGAATACTCAAGATATGAAATTATGAGGTGAGAGAGGAAAGTGGAAGAGGAGATGGGGAGAGACAGGATAGGGTTAACTATCTTATGTAGAAGAAGCAAGGGGAAGTGGTTGCAAGGGAGGGGGAGAATAGGAAGGCAAAAAATGCAAAACAACATTCTCATTGAATTTGGTTCAGGGAGAAAATGACATACATACTAAATGGGATATCTCAACCTGCAGCAGAATAGAGGGAAGGAGGATGAGAAGAGGGATGATAGATGCGACGGCATCCTTGAGGGGAGTGGAGGTTAGAAGCACCCACTATAGAAGAGGGACAGGATCATGTAGGGAATGGAGCAGGTGGGGGTTGGGATGAGTGGGAGGGAATTATAAGCAGCCTTGTACAATATATCCACTATGATAATGTTTTGCATAGCTAGACATGTACAACATATACTGAATTACTTATCTCCCCAGAGGGAATGGGTGACAAGGGAGGAAGGAAATGGATCTGAAATTCAAGGTCTTAACATTAAATGTTTCAAATATATATAAATACTATTATTAATACTCTATTGCTTGTAATTGGGAGATAAGATGTGCAGGCATTGGGACACAAAGCTTCACCTTCCTCTAATGGAAAAGTCGATGGGGGTATGGGAGAAGGTATGGGAAAAAGTAGATTGCAGGAAGCCATATCTTGTCGGACTGCTATTCTGGGAGGGTGGGTAGGGGAATAACAGGGAGAAAATGATTGTAACTCAAAATCTGGCGGAAATGAATGATGTAAAACAGATGTTAATAAAGCATTCATTTAAAAAAAAAGAATGCTTGACAGTCCTCTATTCCACTGAATGACCATATATTCCCCTGAAACAAGATACTCAGTTTTGCTGTGTAGGTGACCCTTGGCTTCAATCCCAGCTCTTTTGCCCTCTGGAATATCATATTCCATGCTCTTTGATCTGTCAGTGTAGAGGCTGCCAGGTCCTAGGGTATTCTGATTTTGTTTCCACAATATTGAAATTGTTTCTTCCTGGCTGCTTGTAGTATTTCCTCCTTGATCTGGGAGTTCTGGAACCTGGCTAAAATATTCCTAAGAGTTTTCCTTTTGGGATCTTTTTCAGGGGGTGATCTGTGGATTCTTTCAACCTCTATTTCCCCCACTGGGTCTAAAATATCAGGGCAATTTTCCTTGAGAATTTATTTAAGGATGATTTCTAGGTTCTTTCTTTGATCATAGCTTTCAGGTAGTCCAATAATTTTTAAATTATCTCTCCTGGATCCATTTTCCTGGTCAATTATTTTTCCAATGAGATATTTCACATTGCCTTCTATTCTTTCATTTTTTTGGATCTGTTTAGTAGTATCTTGATTTCTCATAACGTCACTAGCTTCCATTTGCTCCAGTCTAACTCTGAAGGAATGAATCTCCTCAGTGAGCTTTTGAGATTCTTTTTCCATCTGGCAAATTCGACTTTTTAAGGCATTGTTCTCCTCATTTCCTTTCTGAGCCTCTTTTGCCTATTAGTCTATTTTTTAAGGTTTTATTTTCCTCAGTCAGGCTGTTGGCTGTCATTTCATACTTTTCTTGCATCTTTTTCATTTCTCTTCCCAAATTTTCCCCCTCTTCTCTTATCTGCTTCTTAAGGTCCTATATGGCCTGTAGCTAGCTTGTATTTTCATTTGGGGCTTTTGGTGCAGGAGTTCTGACCTCACAGTCCTCCTCCATGCTTTGAGCCTTTTTGCCCCTAAAATAGGAGTCCAATGTTGAACTTTTCTGTTTATTGTGTTTTATTTGCCTAGGCATGTTGCCACTTAATTACTTGATTTGGGGGCTTGTAGTCATAATAGGACTCTGCAACCAGACAGGGGAGCTTCTGCCCAAACGTGGGGTCTTCACAACTTCCGCCAGTTGGGTGGCCTCTGTAAAGCCTCCACCCACTCTGGCAAATTGGATATCCACCCCAAACTTCCCCCCCAGACCACAATCCAGATCCAGGCAGTTTAAAGCAAGAGAGATTAATCCCCAGACTGATTGCTGGATCTCCCTACAGTTCACAGACCAGGAGCTAGAGCCACTCCTGATGCTGCAAAATGGCTTCTGTGCTGCTGTTTCTTCAGCAGCTTTTAGCCCCCCGGGGGGGGGGGGAAGCCACGTGATCCCCAAATACTGGTTCCAAAGTCCATAGGGCACTAACCTCTCACTTTGTCCTCAGCATATCTGTGCTGATAATTATGGAATCGCCACAATTGCTGTTGTTCTGGGGTCCCTCCAGCCGGCTGAAGGCCCAGCTGCCCTGGGGTTAAAACTGCAGACCTGGGCTTGGCTCTGCGAGCTGCGCTGTTGGTTCCCAGCACACTGTGCTGCCTGCTCTCAGAGCGCTGCACTGGCTGCTCCCTGCAGGGCTGCTGGGTTGTCCTCAGCAGGAGGTTAGCTTCTCTGTGCTGTTCTGTTGGTACTGTGACTTCAGAAGTTGTTCGGAGTGCCCTTTCACATTGTTTGAAATTTGTGTGGGGCAGAGCACATTGGAAATGCTGTTTCTACTCCACTATCTTCCTCCACCCCCCCCCATTGTCTTTCTTTTTACTCACTGAGAGAATTCCAGCAGATGTCTGGATATTTGAAGTCTCTCATCACTACTATATCATGCTTTTGGCCTGGTCGAATTCTTGGCTTGGATTTTGTTGCCTCTATATTTTAAATTATGGACCAAAAACCTAAATTCAATTCATAGACTCCACCTCTCCCATCCCATATGAACTGCTCCAAATAAGTTTTTTCTTTTGCTTTACTTGCCTTCTTTGTACAGCAGGGAGGAAAAATAACCTCTGACTTAGATCTTCATTTTCTTTCCCCAAACTCAATAAATATT
Source organism: Gymnobelideus leadbeateri (assembly GCA_011680675.1). Lineage (NCBI taxonomy): Eukaryota > Metazoa > Chordata > Mammalia > Diprotodontia > Petauridae > Gymnobelideus > Gymnobelideus leadbeateri. Next base: position 104,713 of record WOXC01001111.1, read on the forward strand.
TGGAAAAAAAAAAAAACTTGCTTGAGATTTGTGTTGCTATGTGATTTTTTTCCACTATCCTGAAAACTGTTCTGAGAGGTAGACAAGACTACACTGGAAACATAGATAGTAAATAGTTTGTTGCTTAAGAGATGTAATCATTACACACTCAGTGTAAGTTAATACAAAACTACTCCTCAAACTGTTTGAGATTTTCCCATATTTTTAACTACTTTGCATGATTTCCCCTGACCCTTAAGTACATTTGATCATTTGATCTTAGGATCTCCTTAAGAACTTTATACCTTACTTGTACCACTTACTAACTTGATAGTCATACCACTTTCCTTAAATCTTAAAGACTCCACCGTTATTCTCCACTTGTTCCTTCTTCAGAATCCACCTATTTCACTAACTTGAAACAATCATTAGTTAAGTTCAATAATTTGCATTGTTTTTCAATTTATTCCACTAACCATTTATTGTTTACCTTATCTTACAGTACCTAAATGTATAATGACCTTCTCCTTGTCCTTCCCCTTATGTCTTTTCAACACAAACCTCTTTTCAACTTTTTTTTCTGACAGAATCTGGCTGGAGATTCTGAAACTAGAGATTATTCTTCTAATTTTCATTAACTCACCCCCACCCTATTTCAATCTCTGGCCTTATTCATAAGCCAATCCCTTTTCAAATGAACCAATTTCCTCTTTCTTCTTTGATTGAAGGGATTATTTCTCCTTTTAATCCCTCTCCTGCAACTTTCTACCACAGAAGTCTGAAGAAGAGAGGAAGACACACACACACACACACACACATACACACACACATAGGAAACTAAAACCCTATTGAAGAGAATAATATGACGTATACACAGATATGTACATATAAGAGAAGATTGCTAAGGGTTAAAGCCCTATCTCTAACATTTGTCTAATGATTAACAGATGTTTCTTACTTTTGACCAAAAAGATATGTCAACTTCCTTGACAAAAAACAACAACAACAACAAATAAACCAAAAAGAAAACAACAACAATAACAACAACTAAAACCAAGATGAGGGAGGAGGGGAGCATCCAAGGGCCTATAGAGAAATGCTAAATTCACATATATTATTTCCTCTGGAAAGGGTGTTAGAACTAAAGTCAAAATACCTGATCCTCATAAAGAAGATAAGATTTCTGAAAATCCTCCATCATCACTCCGTCTGTGGAATGACTTAGCAAAACAAACACCTGAAAATCCTTTCCAATCCAAAGTCTCAATGATTCTTTTATTTACTGCCATTGTTAGGTGAATAAATAAAATAATAAATTGTGACAAAATAGAGATCCTTTGGTATTAGTGGAAGAATTAAACCTCCATTAAGAAAATATTTATTTTATTTATACAAATTAGCGATAAAGACAACTTATATTTTCTTTCTCCTTCATGAGAGAAGGGATTTTAAGGGCAACAGTAAAATAGATTTTAAGTTGTGAAATTTACCATTTGGGGAAAAACGGAAAATTATCAAAATTATTTCATTATGTGAATGAAATGTGGTGATTATTTTTGGCAAAATCAAAAAGCATCTGATGTCTCCATCTTGTTAAAATTAATTTATTAGTTTAGTTTCAGTTAACAAGATTCAATTCCATAGTTCCCTGAATTTCAAATTTCCTTTACCTCCCTCCCCCCCCCCCCACCACAATAGCAGATAGTCCAGTAAAGGATCTGCAAATACCTTCATATTAGACATTAGTCCAATTACCAAGGTGTATTGTACTAGGTGGGATTAAAAATGGTAAAGAAGAAATAAAACCAAACGATGAAAAGAAAAAGATCAATTAGTTTTGTTCCATCAGGATTCAAGCTCAGTTCTTTCTAGTTATATCTCTGGATATTGCATTTCTCTCCTTCATGAGTCTTTTGGGATTGACTTGTATCACTTCATTGCTGAGAAGAGTCCAGTCTGTCATAGTTGGTTATCACAGATATGTTGTTTCTGTGATTGTATACAGATTTCTCCTTGTTCTACTCTTCTCACTCAGCATCAGTTTGTATAAGCCTCTCCAGGTAAATATGAAATCCGCCTCCTCCTCATTCCTTATAGCACAATAATATTCCACTACATTCATATACCACAGCTTGTTTAGCCATTCCCCAATTGATGGACACCCTTTATTTTCCAATTCTTTGCAATCATGAAAAGAGCTGCTATAAATATTTTTGTACATTTGGGTCTTCCTCCCACTTCTATGATCTCTTTGGGATATAACCCTAGAAGTGGTATTGCTGTGTCAAAAGATATGAAATTATTTATAGCCCTTTGAGCATAATTCCAGATTGCTCTCCAGAATGTTTGGATAAGTTCAGAACTCCACCAGCAAAGCCTTAGTGTTCCAATTTGCCCACATCCTCTTCGGCATTTGTCATTGTCTTGTTTTTTCATCTTAGCCAATCTGACTGGAGAGATGTGGTATCTCAGACTTGTTTTGATTTACATTTCTCTAATCAATAGTGATTTAGAGCATTTCTTCATATGATGTCTCCATTTTTGATAACTCTTGTTCACTTCTGCTCTATTTAATGGAACATTAACTCAGGTCAGGAAGAGTATTTGAATTCACGCTAAAACTGTGACTTAGAACTATAGCTTTGACTTCAAATTCCCTCTTTCTCTCTCTTATTAACAGTTTTCTTGCATTCTGACAATACATACAAGGGGTCCCAAAGCTCTTGATGGAGTTTTAAGATATTGTAGTTTAACTTATCATGTAAAATATCAAGGGGAGGGATGAATATCGAGAATTTCCAAGTTAGTGGCAATAGATAACTCAGTATCTTAGGCTATAGCATATGTTACATATATACATAGGTTGTAGTACATTACATGTGCTACATGATATGCAATCAATCAATAAGCATTTGTTAAGTATCTACTATATGTCAGACACTGGGCTAAGCAATGGGATACAAAAAGCAGCAAAAGATAGGCCTTGCCCCCAAGGAGCTTCCAATCTAATGGGTGAGATAACATATAAACCTATATATTCAAATGTCTATATAGTATACTATACAATATACTGGAAATAATGCAAAGAAGGAAGAAGCAGCTATATGGATAGTGGATAGAGGACCAGTCAGGACGCTTACTAGTTGTGTGACCCTGGACAAATCACTTAATCCTGTTTACCTCAGTTTCTTCATCTCTAAAAATGAGTTGGAGAAGGTTACAACAAACTAGTATTGCCAGCATCTTTTCCAAGAAAACCCCAAATGGTGTCATGAAGAGCCTGAAGTGACTGAAATGACTGAACAATCACAGGAGAGAAGGCACTAGAATTGATAAGGGTTGGGCAAGCCTTCCTGTAAAAGCTAATATTTTAGTTGGTACTTAAATGAAGCTGAGGAAGCCAGTAGGCAGAGATGAGTAGGGGGATTATTTCAGACATGGCAGATATCTGGAGACAATGCCAAGAAAAATATTGAGTATTCTCTGTGGAATAGCAAAGGGGAAAGTGGCATTGGACCAAAATATGTGGTGTCTAGTAAGGTGGAGGAAGACTGGAAAGATGGAGTGTGATAAATTATGAAAGGTTTTGAATGCCAAAAAAAGCATTAAGCACTTGATCCTGGAGACAGAAAGGAATCACTGGAATGTATTGAATATGGGTTTACCATGATCACAGCTGCCTTCAGGAAGGACTAGAGTAGTGAAAGACTTGAACCAGGCATACCCACCAGCAGGCCACTGTAAAACCATGTAGGAGCAGCTTTGCAGAGGACTACTATTGTGAACAGCTTTCAAGGTTCTGATTACATAGTACAGCAAACTCTCTTCTTATTCAATAACTAATCAGAGCAAAAACATTTATGGAAAATCAAGGTAGAGCATTCAGAGTGTTACAACTCATCACAGAAAATCAAAATACAGCATTCAGCATGTCACAACTCAGCAACTTATCACGAAAATGACCACATAGTTTTCACCAAAGTACAATCATTTAGTAACTCAATCATTCAATCATCCTTAAGGAGGCTTGCCTCTTTAAGGGTCGCAAAGTACAAAAATAAAAGTCCTCCTCCCATGGGGTGCAATTAAGTTACAACGTCAACAGTCACTACTCAATCATTAATCACTACTAGGTACCCTCTTAAGGGGTAGTGGAAAATACAAAGGGCATCCAACCCAAGGTCTCAAGTAAGTTACAATTCCATCAGTCACTACTCAGTACTTAGAGAGTGGTCTTTTCATCTTGACTCAAGAAAGGCTTTCAGCTTCCATGGTTCCTCTTCCATGGTCCCAGCTCCTACCTGAATCCACCAGACTGTCACCTGGGTTCAAAGGCAGACAGCTCCCAATTCCTTGTCCAGATCTTCACACGGTTCCTGCTCACTGAAGCTCACAGTGTCTAGTCCATCTCACATCTTTCACAATCTCTGTTCCTGGGAAGAGAAGGCTTAACAAAGCCACAAGAACATTCATATACATTAACAAAGTCACAACAACATTTGTAAAAAGTACTGGTACCACAGTCATGCTTCCTCGGTCTTCTGAAGCTCTGAATAGCCCTCAGAAATCCTCAGCAGCTCCAGCTGGCTCTCGGAAGTCTTCAGCACCAGAAGCTCCATTCTCAAAATCAAAATCACTTTATCTAGCCTCCATGTGTCTAACTCCAAGAAATTCTGCCTCAGTTCTGAACTATATTATTCCTCTTCTCAGTTTTTCTCAATTCTCAGTTCAGTCTTCAGTCCAGCAGCAGCTGCCCCCCTCCATGATGCTTACCCCAGGAAATTTTGTCTGGCCAGCTTATGTTCCTCCTTATATACAATATAGCTCCTCCATGTTCTGCTCCTTCCTGTTACATCAGCAACTTCCTCCCAAGGTGTTAACTACTTCTATGTTAATTAAATAGCTTAAACAAGTTGTTAACTTGAAACAAGGTGCTAAGTACCTGCTTACTTGCCAATACATAGGGGCATGGAAGATCTTCAGATTCCATTAACATTACAGCTACTGAAATAGTCCAGTCATGAAGTGATGAGATCCTTTACCAGATTGATGATAGTGTCAGAGGAGAGAAAAGGGGCTATTTTGGAGATGTTGCAAAGGTGAAATTGCCAAGCCTTGGTGACAGAGTACATATGGGAGATGAGAAACAATGGGGAATCCAGGATGCTTCCTAGGTTATGAACCTGAATATACTTGATGGTTATCATAGCATATCTTAGCACAATGCCAGAAAGTGCTTAATAATTGTTTTCTTCCTTTCTAACAGACAACATCAACAAAATGAGTGATTGAAAAAATAGGTGAGCCAGTCTAGTTGCATGAGTGAGGTACAACAGATGAATTAAATTTGCTCTATACTGGTATCCATGAAGTGGTAAAAGACTTAGAGAAAAGCCTCCAGAACTTCGGACAGATCCTCTATGAAAAGAATATGGTGATGCATGGCTAAGAATTGTAAAAGGGTGGTAGGCATGGCTAAGAATTGTAAAAGGGCAGAAGTCATAGATGGATTGTCATATGCAACAGTAGACTTATCACCCTTCACTGAACTCATCAGTTTGCTGTATTTAGAACTTTTGAGCTGGAAAAGAAATGAAAATTCCTGAGTTTTAGAAATAAGGAAATCGAGGTCTATAAAAGACCACACAAGTAGTAATTGTCAAAAATTCAATTTGAACTCATCTCCTGTCTTGAAGTCCAGAACTATTCCTACAAAATACTAAAATTGATCATTAGAACTTCAAGCAAAGGTTGGATGAACACTTTGGGGGGGTTTGTAGAAGGTACTTCTTGTTTGGGTAGGAATCATACCAAATATCGACTGCTTGCTAATTAAATGAAAAACAACAGCAACAATAACAAAACTTGACCTCAGAGTTGATAGACATTATTAATGTCAATGACTCCCATCTTCATTCCACTATCAACCACCCACCAATAATCTGAAACTTCCATATTTTGATTCTGTTTTCATAGACACAGTCATAAACAATTAGACATTGGGTTATGCTTTGTTTTGAGCTGATATGAAGGTTGAAGGAGTGGGGTAGTAATTCATGAAACCAAGGAATTATGTTGTTTATGATCTGAGAAAGGAAAAGAGCACCCAGACTCATATAATCATAGCTGTTTTGAATGACTGAAGTAAGCAACACCTTCTACGCTGCTGAAAATCTCAAGTTGTGTTCACATACATTTCAACCTGAGAGCAGGAGTTTCACATTCTAAGTGACATTGAGCTTTGGCATCTTACCCCATGTGAAGTAAGTGCAAATTTGAAATTCATTTCAAATCTGAAAACCGGCAGAAGTTAAGTAATTTTTTTAAACTTGTAAAATTATTCTTCATTCACTCCCTCCTTCCTAAGATTTATACCTTAGTTTATGTTTTTCAAATGTTTCTATTGAGATCTTTTCCATACATCACCATATTTTCACCCAATCTCTCTCTCCCTCTCAGAGAACCATGGATCATGCCAAATACTTTGAAGTCCAAAAAAAGGAAAAGAAGAGGAAAAAAAAAATCAGCATTACAAAAGTCAGAAATATGTATAATATACCATGATCATTTATGTCTTTCCTCTGCAAATGCCTGAGGTGGGGATGTATTCTCATATTGCTTATTTGGAGGAATGGTTGTTCACTGTATTTTAGTGACATTCGTTTTGGGTTTGTTTTGGGATTTCTTTAAATTTACATTTTTGTAGTTATGTCTATTGCTTACTTCAGTCTGTATGAGTTTATATAGATCTTTTCTATTGTTCTCTTCTGTATTGTTTATCTATTTTTAAATAAAATGAATTATTATTTTGCCCCTAAATTTCCAAATTCTACGAAATATACACTGATATGGAGGAAACTTTAAAGAAACAAAAGCATCCTTTATTTATGGAGGGAATTTCAATGTAAGAAATATCATGACTATTCAGGAAAAAAAAATATCCCTGTATTCTTTTTAGCCTGAGCCAAGAGACATTTTTTTCTTGTCTATATTCCCTCCCCCCCCCCCCCACCGCATCTAGCAGGCACCATACCATATATCACCTTTCAGAGAATTTAATTTATCTCTAAGTGGGATGAAAAGATGAGGAGATTGCCTCCTCCACCCTCCCACATAATATTCAATATTCAAATAGGTAGTTTCAAGGAGTTTGGGAGCAATATTTCAAGTCTGAATCGTAGCAGCTAAAGATTCATCTCTGAGTCCTGTCATGTCCTTAAAGTTGAGGGAGAAAAGTTTGCAACGTGCTTAGCTAATTTTCCATCCTGTAGTATAAAAAAAGTTCACTTCATCCAAATAAATCTTCTAAATTGATCCCTCTTTAGTACACTGATATATAGGAATGTATATTTAAAGCTGAAAAAGACCTTAATGTTCAATTTCTTCAATATATAAATGAGAAAATTGAGACCCTCTAAGAGGTGAGGTGCCTATCCCAAGGGTAAACACATGATAAATACCATACATTCAGTTAGGGGATTAAAGAATCATATATTTAGAGCTAGAACAGACCCCAGGGGTCTATATCATCCAATCTTCTGAGGTCCCTTTTCTAAGATCTGTTATTTACCATGAGGAAGTAGACATAAGGAGGTGATGTGACTTGTTCAATGTTAAATTCAGTATAAGAAGCAGAACTGGTACCATCAACTTATAGATTTAATGCTAGAGGGGGCTTCAGTGGCAATTTTGTCTAACTCCATTTTACATATAAGAAAACTAATGATCCAGAAATTTGGAACGGATTCAAATCCAATGCCTCTGGGTTCAAGTTCAACATTTTTTGTTTGTTTTGCTTTTTTTCAAGCTCAACATTTTAACTGTATAAAATGGTTTTAGGAATCTTAAATACCCTCCCATATTACTCTTGTAATTAGAAAAGGGGAATCAAATGCTTCTTTCATTTAAAAATATATTTGATAATTCAAATGGTAGGTGTTCTCCTTTTCAGGAGAAATGCTACAGATGGAGGCTTTAGGACTTAGAAATGACAGATGCAGTCAGTGTCTACTGGTTTTGTTTATCTGGTCTTTTTTGTTACAAGAGAGGTTTCTACTACCAATGGTAGTCAGTCAGTAAATATATTAAGACTTTGTACCTGCACTCTGCTAAGCTCTGGAGGGAAAAAAAGAAAGGAAAAAGACAAAATACAAAGAATAAGAGATGCAAATGACATTTTTCATGTAAACATTGAAAAAACTAATGTGAATGTAAATTAAGGTATTTGTTGAAAATGATTTTTCTCAAGTACTAGTATCATAGGTGGCATTCAATCTCTGTTTATAAAATATTGAATGCAAGAAGGCAAACTCTACTTGCTCTTTGCTTGATAAGTCAGAAGTGAGGACTAAATTAATGTTGTTACCATATTTGTCAGAGACTTTCTCCTGACATGTAAGGCCAAGGGTATACCATGGAGGAGTTCTTTCTTAATTGCCCACACAGATAAGTTGGGGACTCCAGATTCTGGCAGTATCCCTGCCCTAGAGATTATGCCTTAATTTCTAGTACAAGCACAAAGACTCTCAAAACTCAAAACATGGTGGCCTGGTTTATTTATTGCAACCAATAAAACTTTTGTTGGGGCAGCTAGGTAGTGCAGTGAGTAGAGCTCTGGCCCTGGAGTCAGAAGGACCTGAGTTCGGATCCAACCTCAGACACTTAAGACACACAAACAAAAACCTAGCCGTGTAACCTTGGGCAAGTTATTTAACCCCAATAGCCTTCCAAAAAGCAAAAAAAAAAATAAACTTTTGTCAGAGCCAGAAGAAAATAGAGAGACGTCCTGATGAGTAACTCCTCAGTTATTCCATTCACTTACATTGCTGCTTTGGGTTGACCTCAAAGAGAGGGTCAGAGCCTATTCCTTCTTGTCAGAGAAAAATAGCCCAATGGAAAGCACCTTCACTCCAGAGTTAGAGAAACTGGGTTCAAATGTTGCCTCCAACATTTATTATCTCAGTCACTTTAGGTAATCCATCCGTCAATCAGCAAGTACTTATTACATGCCTACTATGTACTAGGCACTGTGATAGTAATTCAAATACAAAGGATGGGGGAATCTCTCCCCACAGGAACTTTTATACACACACACACACACACACACACACACATATGTGTATGTGTCTGTGTATAACAATTATAACTTTATATATGTATATGCATATATAGTATCAATCTAAATTAATATATAGAAATATATAAAGGCGAGATAAACACAGACCAATTTGCCTAAGTTATGTGACCTCCTCATGTCTGTTTCCTCATTTCTTAAATGGAAAGGTTGGATTATATCAATTATAATGCACCTACTATCTTTATTTCTCTTATTATATTATTCTGAATCCCTTGAAGTATTTCCCTTTTCTGCTAATCTGGATTATAGCTAGGCTTAGTAGTTATCATGAGTCGCTGACTTTCATCATGGGTTTACTCCTTTTTTCCAGCAAAACTCCATAGCCTTTGGCCAGTAGAAGAAAATCACTCCTCTGGTTTTCTCTCAATCATTGTTTATAGAACAAATACACCTTTAGACTAGAGGTTAGTTTCCACTTGAGCATTTTTTTTGCATTGAATTTCTCACTAAATCAGATCATACACAAGAAAAATCTGCAAGTGGTTAGAAAAACAGCTTTCCTTACATCTTACAGATGGGACTTTGCTCAATTCCATGCTGTCCTGTAATACCAAGAGCTTTTACTTATATAGTCTCGTACACATAATTATCTCATTTGCATCTCACAGCAATTCTGTATGGTTGTAACCATGAGTGTTATAGTCATTATTTTACAAATAAGGAAATAGATGCTCAAAGAGGATAAATCACTTAATCAGAGTTTCTCCTGTCATGCAGAATTAAAACTTATTTCCTCTCAGCTATATGTTTAATACTTTTCATTATTCTCCTTGACTTCTTAGGTTGGCACATCATAATTTATGCCCTCTCTCCCCAAGCTGCTTAAAAGAGTGCTACAACCATGCCGTATTTCCCCATTAGTTAAGAGCAGCAATTCTTAACCTTTTTTGCATGTTATGACCTTCTGTGGCAGTCTGTTGAAGCCTATGGACCACTCTTCAGAACAATGCCCTTAAGAAATAGAAGGAAATGTTAATTTTTTTGAAGTTTTACATAGTTTATTCATGTCCAGGTGAAAAATTATCTTCACAGATAAACATAATCCATAGTGCCTTTTAATCCTTCTTTTTGCCAGCACCAACATTTGCCTTTGCAGTACCCTTGACTTTCTTCATTCTGTTCTTACATTCCTTTCTCTGCTTTCTTGATGTCTTTTTCTTCTCCTACAGGCCATGCCTTGCAAGTCTGTGCTTTGGTTCATTTTTCTTTGCATAGTCAAGGGAATCATAAATCATGCCAAAGCCTGTTGTTTTGCCACCACCAAAATGGGTTCAGAATCCAAAGACAAAAATGACGTCTGTAGTTGTCTTGTACATCTTGGCTAGTTTTTCTCGAATTTCAGTCTTAGGCACTGTGGCCTTTCCAGGATGAAGGACATCTTTAACTATCTGTTTGCGCTGAAGAAGTCTGTTTGTCATAAACTTCCTGGTTCTGATGGTTACAGTGTCATTCATGGTGGCGGCCGGCTCCTTAAGCAGCAGGAGAGGGAAAAAAGGGAAATGTTAATTTTAACTAGAGTTTAATGGACAAAAAGATGTAATTTTCCCATTTGAGTTCAGAAACCCCTTAAGTTTGGACCCAATGAAGTCCAGATTAAGAACTTTTAGTCTAAAGATAACAAAGCAGAAGAGAGAAATTTATGATTTTCTTCCACTTTCAGTCCACTGTAACTCCTCCTATACAGATGAGTAAATTTCTTAAATTAATGTAGGATTATTTTCCAAAATACTAAGGAGAAATAGGAGAGAGAGACTGCTGGCAACCTTAATGAGTTATTTTTTCAGAGGATGGAAAGATAGGCAGTTCTCACTACTCTATGCTACTAGATCAACTGTAGCCAAAATATTACAGGAGTTGTATAGTAAATTGGAATAGACTCTGATTCAGAAACCTGGGGGACTACAACTGGCTCTACCATGGACTATACATTTGTGACTGTGAGCCAGTTGAAAAAGGTGAAATGAACTCTCTGGAGAGAATGTGATTTCCTTCATATTTTAATTCTTCAAATTGAAGCTGGATGATTATTTCTGGACTTTACTTTGGAGTAAGGATACAATTAGATGGCTATAACCATTCCCACTCTAAAATTCTTCAGTTCTATGAACCATCAGTAATATTGTCCCCAGTTTGTAAATGTAAGTACATGTGTCAACAAAATATATACTTTGAATATGATGATGGTTTGCTAATGGGAAATGCTTAATAAATCTTTTCATAATATATCTCCCAGATTTGACATGTGTGTTGACATATGTAAAATTAAGGGTGCTGGACTAGAAGGGCCTTAATATGCATTTCAGATCTAGAACTCCCTGATTCTACTACTACTGCCATGTGTTTATAGCATCTTAAGACATCACAGCAAAATAGCAACTCAATATCTATTGAAGTTTAAATAATCACATGCCTTTTCAAGGGCACTTGTAAGTGAAATCAATGCCTTTCTAGGCTTTAAGGATGCCCTTAGGAGCCAAGCTCCCTTTTCTCATTGTCTTTTATAATATACTCTAATTCCAAGTCATCAAGAAATGATTCACTTATTAATTAACCTAAATTGCCCTCCTGGATTTTGTGAAGCTAAGCTACATTTCAAACTCTTTATTAAATGAATCAACAAAATCATAAACTTTAAACTTGATGATGGTTTTGGTTCAGGGAAGCAATGGAAGTACCTTTTTGTAATTTAGCCCCACATCACTGTCTTCAGATGTGAGAGACTGCTGTATCTGGGTACCATGGAGAGCTCAAAAGATTTGAAGTTAGGCATAGTTAATGCTGACAAAGTATATAAATTGTATTGGTACATGAAGTGGGCTCCCGGTAAATGCAGTTTGAAAGAATGTATGTATGTGTGTGTGTATATGTGTGTGTGTGTGTGTGTGTGTGTGTGTATTCCATTCTTTCTTGGAAAAAATATATTCTTTATAATAGTTACAAATGTGACATTTGAGATCAAGTTAGTGAAAAGGAACATGGGTTGCTTCGGGGAGTGTTTTTGATTAAAGTTATTCTATTGCTTGCCTTGTGACATCCTGTCTCCCTAAACTCTGAACCTTGTTAAGAAATCCCTTTGGGGGATGCTTTTGTGGCCTCAAGTACTTAGCATTTTTGACCTCTTTTCTTAGAACTGGGTTTTCATTTCCATCTCTGCTGGATCTAGTGAATGTGACCCCTGAACTGTAAAGAATGCATTTCAAAGAATGATTGAACTATGATGCCCAGCTATCTTTGATGTTATGATACAAAGAATATGTTTTAAGTGGAATCTGAAAAAGGATGAATTGGAGGGGGGATAAATTTCATAGCACATAGCCCCTCCAACCCACCCATGGGGCACATTTATAACAGGTTAGAACAAGTAGTTTTCCCATCTGAGGACATGGTAAAATTAAGGAAATAAACTGGAACCAGGTTGTAGGAGAAAGAGAAATATCTTTGAAGTTACCAGTGCGTCACAGATCTTTCTCATTTTAGCTTTGTGCTTCAGCAATTCCTCATCTGTAAAATGGAATAATATTTATGCTACTAACTTCACAGGCTTTTTTTGAGAAGAGGGTTTTATATTGTAAAGTGCTACATAAACACCCAGGAATATTTACTTATCCATTAACCCAATTGTTCACTATTTTTATTATCCAATCTAGCCATGATTGCATTTCCTTCTAGTTATTCTTACCAGTAATTATAAACAAAGTAATACGTTAAGCAAATAAAATTTGAGGCCACTCAATATAAAAATATTTAGCCTTTTCCTGAGCCTGAATATATAAACATGATTCACATGCATATACATATCTGGGGGGGTGAGGTTGGCAGACTTCTGATTTTGTCAATATATGGAACTCCTACTGCAGACATTCCCAGTACCCATGTAGATTGTCTGAGAGAATTGGAATCGTATATTGGGAAGGCAAATTACTTGTCCGTTATCATACAGTTCTTGTATGGCAAGACAAAGACTTGAATCCAGGTTTTTATGGCTCTAAGGCTGATCTGCTCCCCATCTATTACATCATTTTTTTTGCTGGAGACATAATTCACTGCTATAGGTATTTCCAGATGAGGAATTTTCTTCTACTAGCACCCTGGCTGAATTTTATATTAATAGAAAGTTGTCTGGGGCATTCAGAAGTTGTGGCTTGCCAGTAACACACTATCAAGGGCAAGTCTTGGAAATTTGTCTTCTTAACTCTAAAGTGAGCTCTCAACCCACCATCATTCCATTATTTAAGAGAAATAAATAGCTTAGCTGAAAATAATTTGGAACTCTTTTTATCTGTACATTTAAACTTGGTGTTAGCAGTTTTGTAAGATGGCATCTATTTATGTTGTGTATTTGTTCTAATTTTTCTAATCATTTTCACCTTTTTCATTATTAATATCCAAATGGGAACCTGAGCTCCTTCATGGAATGTGGGTTGTCCCCAAAGAGTGTGTGATGAAAGAAACAACTAATCAGAGAATTGGAAGGGAGGTTATACTCCATGCTCCCTCACTCCAACACAATCTCATCTACCCTTATTCACCTACAGTCCCTCATTTGTACTCCTTCCACATTGAAAACAGTGAACCTCACCCTTCTGTGCTGAGATTTGGTCCTTGGAGACAATTATAATGGAATGTCCATGCAGATACCTAAAACAACAGACTTCTTACCTCCTCCTCCCACCCTGTTATCAACCTAAAATAATCTCTTTGCTTAAATAGACACCCCACAGAAGGTGAGCTTCACCTCCTGGGTCAGGGACTCTTGAGTAAGAATCTTAACCCTTTTTTTTTTGATTGGGATAGAGTAAATCACATGAGATGGGAAGGCACATGTGGGTTGTAGATATCATTACATGATTTTTCCCTCATCACGAAACAAACAAACAGAAATACCTCCTTCAAAGTTTCCTACTACTGTTGAGTATTCCACGATCTTTCTAGTCACCCAGGTCTCCAACTTCAGTGTTACCTTTAATATTTCATTTTTCTTACCTCACATATTTAATTAGTTGCCAAGCCACATCCTTTCTACCTTTGATATCTCTCACCACCCCATTTTTCTACTCATTCGGACAACACTTTATGTCAGGCCTTCATTATCTGTCACTCAGATTACTGCAATAACCTTTTAATTAAGCTCTCCTTTCTTGAATCTATCCTCTACACAGGTAGCAATGTGATTTTCCTGACTTGTGACCAAGATGCTGTCTGAAAGGAAGTAGATTGCCCAGCTCCAAAATAACTACCCCATAAAATACTTAAGAACAGTAATGAACAAATCAGTGATAAAAAATACAATTAATTATTTCTTCTAGTCCAGAACTTTACAAAATGTCATCTAGAAGTCTATAGATAATAAGGCAGGGGCACATCAACATTACTAGCAGAGACAAATAACTTGTAAGCCTCTCAATATGACTGAAGACAGAGTATACTTGCAAAGTACAGAATCTGCTCTACCTCTTCCCCCAACAAAGCTTGAATGTAATCATAAATCTACATCCAGACCTTTCAACGGCATCAGAAGTGTTGACAACCAATGTGATCATGGCAACATCTGAGGGCCAAAGGATGCGAGTTGCCTAGTATTCTGCCATATGATTTCATAGAAGACTCCATAGAGAGAATTCTCAAACATATATGTGATCTAACTCTAGAGGATTCAGTCCAGTGTAAGAAAGCAAGGGTCTCAAATCAAGCCCAGGCAGGGTGGATTTAAAAATAGAGAAGGAGGGAAATTTGGGCATTGTACAAGCTACTAGTTTAGGAACTAAGAAAAGAGAGCTAATTGAACTAAAGAAGTAAAGTGAAATAAGGAAGTAAACTAAAGAACCATAAATATTGCAGAACTAAAGATGCCCCAAAGTGTAACCTCGTAGAGAGGAATTCCATGGTAACTGCAAGAAGATACTCAAGGAACATATATTTTCCATAAGGACAATGAAAATGTCTATTTGGAAAAACAAAAGAGAGAAAAGTAAAAGATTTTGAGAAAATATTCAGAAGAAAATGGTAAATTGCTTAGAATAGGACGTACTGAACCTCATCAAGTAATAGAATCCTAAAAATGAGAACATTTCAAGAAGAAATCAGTTACTCCATGAGATTATATGAAACAACCCAACAAAATCAAAAGACTTAAAAATAAAAGAAAATGGAAATCACACACTATCAAAACAATTCACCTAGAAAACAGATCAAGGAGAACTAATTCTAGAACCATTGGTCTTCATAAAAATAATGATTAAAAATCCCATATATTTTATTTATATCCATAATAAGTGAAAAGCATACAGATCTATTAAAACCAGAAGACAAAGTAAAGATAGAGAAAAATACATTGATGACTTCCTAAAAGAAACTTTAACAGGAATAAAACCTCCAGAAATATCATAGCCAGAATCTGGAGCTTCTATCTCAATGAAAAATAGTGCAGTCTAAAAGGAATCCAACTTCCAAAGAACCACAGTTGGGATCAAACAAGAATTGATAGATACAGACATAAATGAAAGGAGATCTTGTTAAATAATATTCCCAAAAGATAAGAAATATGAGATTACAACCAAAATATCTTACTCTGCAAAACTGAGTATAATCCTACTTGAAAGAGTAGGTAAGTGGGAAGGAAGAATAGATGTTTAATGATAAGGGAAAAAACAAGTAGAAACTTTGAAATACAAAGGTAAGACCCAAGATAAACTTATTTATGCAATTTTATCCCCAATATATAGAAAACATTGTGAAATTATACTGAGGTAACATTTTAACAGTGAGAGAAGAAATCAGTGTGTTTTCAAAATCTTAATGAGTTCAAAGGGAATCATGTGGGCTAAACAACAACAACAAAAATAAAACTTAGGGAAGGAAAGAAAAGGGAAAGTAAATGATATTTATACTGATGTGGAAAAGAGGAATAAAGGGTTGCAATGATATTTCTCATAATCATGGTGATTATGGAGAATTATATATATATATATATATATATATATATATATATATATCAAGGAGAATAATATAAAATATGGAGGAAACATGAGGAAAAGAAACATGTGATGAAACTCACTCTTATCTAAGCAGAAAAATAAATGGTTAACCACACACTTTTTGATGTACAGCTGTTAAAAGGAAAGCAAATATGGGAGGGTTAAGGAATATTAAAAAGAGAATAATCCTGAGGAGTAAATATGAAAGCAAAATACCTGGGGGCAGAGCCAAGATGGCAGAGTAGAAACAGCAATATATATATATATATATATACTATTTTAATAATATTTTGCATGTAATTGGGAGATAAGATGTGCAGGTATTGGAGCACAGAGATTCACCTTGCCCTAATGGTAAAGTCAAAGTGGGTATGGGAGAAGATATGGGAGAGAGCAGATTAGATGAGGGGATATCTTGTGGGACTGCTATTCTAGGTTGGTTGGTAGGGGAAAAATGGGGAAAAAATTGTAACTCAAAATCTGGCAGAAATGAATGATGTAAACCAGAAGTTAATAAAGCACTTGTTAAAATGAAAAAAAAAAGAAAAGAAAGCTAAATACCTTTTCTGATCCCATTGTTGACATTAAAAGGTAAAAAAAATTAAAATTAAATCAAAGAACTGGTATATAAATGCATAACCTATTAATTGAGGAATGGTTGAATACATATACTGTATGAATACAATGGAATATTATCATATCAAAAGAAATAATGTGATGATGTGAGAGAATCCTAGGAAATATGAAGTGATGCAAAGTGAAGTGAGAAGAACCACAAGGAGTAAGTATACAGGGACAACATCATTATAAATGGAAAGAACTTTATAATACTTAAAATTTTCGATTAAAAAAATGACCAGTATCATCACTAGAGAGCCTTTAATGAAGCATGTTTCCCAGTTCCTGAGAGAGATTATGGATTTATGTGTGGGGAAAGAAATATTTTGGGGACACCAAGAGAATATATACTTTTTGTTTTGTTTGAATTTGCTTATTTGCTACAATAGTTTTTCACGTTCTCTGTTTTTAAGTTAAGAGAAGGATTGAAAGAAGAGGTAGAAGAGACCCATTAAAGACACTTTTTAAAAATCTAGTTGGGAAAGGGAGAAATTTAGAAAGAAGCAATGACAAGAAGCTGCTAGACAAACTGGAATTTATTATATACTTTTAGAAAAGCTAAACGAACATTTCCCCCTCGCTGTTTCGGTCGCTCTGCTCTCTCCGGGCCATCTATTTCTTCTCTCTCAGCACCCATCTCGGAAATGCTAGGGCCGCCTGGTCCCCTGCCAGTGAGATATGCTCAAGGCTGTGTGCTTTCTGAAGGGCAATGGCCCCTGCAAGGCACTATCCACTTTGAGCAGAAGCAGTCTGGGGAGCCTGTGGAAGTCAAGGGAAGTATTACAGGATTAGCTGAAGGAGATGATGGATTCCATGTCCATGAATTTGGTGACAACACTCAAGGATGTACCAGTGCAGGTGCTCACTTTAATCCTCATTCCAAAAAAACATGTTGGACCAAAGGATGATGAAAGGCATGTTGGAGACTTTGCCAATGCTGGCAAAGATGGTGTGGCAGAAGTATCTATCAAAGATCACCTACTTCAACTTTCAGGACCAATGTCTATCATTGGCCATACTACAGTGGTCCACGAGAAAGCTGATGACTTGGGCAAAGGGGGAAATGGAGAGAGTGAAATGCTGTACCTCGCCTAGCTTGTGGCATAATTGAGATTGCTAAGTAAATCAGTGTCCTAGGATATACGTTCGTAGGAACACAGAGATGTGGATGATTATATGTAGAAACATACTTGGCAAGACCATTAAAAACTAATCTTAAGTCAAAGCTTGTGTGAAACTTCATTGCTTTGGGGTGGCTAGGTGGCGCAGTGAGTAAGAGCACTGGCCTTGGAGTTGGGATGACCCGAGATCGAATCCAGCCTCAGAAAATGAGCACCCACACATAAATAATGACTAGCCGTATAACCTTGAGCAAGTTACTTAACCCCAATTGCTTAAAAAAACAAAACAAAACAAAAAACTTCATTGCTTTGTTCAAATGTCTCCAATGCAGATTTATATAAAATTTCTTAACAACCTAAGATTAAAATGCAGCAGTGACTGTGGAATATTGTTTCTGGGAATTATAAAAAAATGGTAAATGACACAACATGGAGATTTACGGTTTTATGTAGAATCCTCTTTTGTATTCTGACATTATGGAAATGCATGTTTAATTTCAGAGCAAGAGTTAATTTTGAAAAACAAAACAAAAATTAAAAAAAAAACAAAATTTCACAAACCTCAGGGTAGACTATAATCTGGATAAAGTATGATTTCAGAAACTGGGAAAAAATTTACAGCAGTATTCTCTGATAAACAACTAGTTTCCCAAATACATAGAGAATTAGTTCAAATTAATTTTTTAACAAAGAGTCCTTCCCCAATTGATAAATGATCAAAGGATAAGAAGAAGCAGTTTTCTAACAAAACCAAAGTTATCCATAGTCATAAGAAAAAATGCTCTAAATCACTAATGATTAGAGAATTGCAAATTAAACAATTCAGAGGTGCCACTTCATGCTATCAGGTTTGTTAATAGGACAGAAAAAGAAAATAAAATGTTGGAAAGGATGTGGAAAAACTGAGACACTAATGAACAGTTTGTGGAGTTGTAAATTGATACAATCATTCTGGAGAAGAATTTGGAATTATGCCCAAAGAGGCATAAAACTAGTCATACTCTTTGACCCAGCAATTCCATCACTATATATGTATCCCAAAGGGATCAAAGAAAATGGAAAAAAGATCTATTTGTACAAAAATATTTATAGCAGCTCTTTTTTTGGCAGCAAAAAATTGGAAATTGAGGGCATACCCAGCAGTTGAGGTATGGATGAACAGGTTGTGGTTTGTGATTATGAAGGAATACTATTGTGCTACAGGAAATAATGAACAGAGCGATTTCAAAAAAACCTGGGAAGAACATACGAACAAAGTGAAATGAGCAGAACCAGTTGAATATTGTACACACTAATAATAATATTAAAAGATGACCACCTCTGAATGACTTGATTATTCTGAGCAACAAAGTGATCCAATACGATTCCAAAGGATTTATAATGAAAAAAAAAATGCTATCTACCGTCAGGAAAAGAACTGATAGAGTATGAATGTAAATTAAAACATACTTTAAAAAAACACAAAGAAAACAAAACAAAAATCTTTATTTTTTCTCTTGTTTTGTCTGTTTTCTTTTCTTTTTTCTTTATCTTTTCAAGTTACAAAGGTGTATTGTACTAGATGGGATGAAAAATGGCAAAGAAGAAATAAAACCAAACAATGAAAAGAAAAAGATCAATTAGTTTTGTTCCATCAGGATTCAAGCTCAGTTCTTTCTAGTTATTTCTCTGGATGTAGGCAACTCTCTCCTTCATGAGTCTTTTGGGATTGACTTGTATCACTTCATTGCTGAGAAGAGTCCAGTCTGTCATAGTTGGTTATCACAGATATGTTGTTTCTGTGATTGTATACAGATTTCTCCTTGTTCTACTCTTCTCACTCAGCATCATTTTGTATAAGCCTCTCCAGGTAAATATGAAAACCATCTCCTCCTCGTTTCTTATAGCACAATAGTTTTCCATTACATGCATATATCACAACTTCTTTAGCCAATCCCCAATTGATGGGCACCCCTTTAATTTCCAATTCTTTGCAACCACAAAAAGAGCTGCTATAAATATTTTTGTACATATGTGTCTTCTTTCCTCTTCTATGATCTCTTTGGGATATAACCCTAGAAGTAGTATTGCTGGGTCAAAGGGTATGAAATTATTCATAGCTCTTTGGGCATAATTCCAGATTGCTCTCCAGAATGGTTGGATAAGTTCACAACTCCACCAGCAATGCATTAGTGTTCCAATTTGCCCACATCCTCTCCAGCATTTGTCACTTTATTGTTTTGTCATCTTAGCTAATCTGACTGGAAAAATGTGGTACCTCCGTTGTCTGTTTTCTTTTGCAACATGGTTAATATAGAAATATGTTTTGTATGACTTCACTTATATAATCTATGGCAAATTGCTGGCTTTTGTGAAGAGGGGAGGAGGAAGAAGAGAGAGAATTTGAAAGTTCAAAAAGTTAACATTATTTTTATGTATAATGGAGAAAAATAAAATAAATCAGAACAGAAAAAAATAAAGTATGACTTCATTTTTATCTTCTGTGTTATTTTCTATCTTTTTTGTGTAAATTCAATGCACAATGTCCATAAGTGATGGTATAGTATCCCAAGTTTCTAACTTTTATTTAAATAATTATACATTGTAGGCAGTTAGTGATGTTTTTCCTCCTTGATGTGCATGAGCAAAAAGATTAAGAGACCACTCTTATATGGTATAATATTTTGCCAGAAAATTAATTTTCCATGGCTTTATTATATGACAAAATATATAGAAAGCTACTCATGAAGCCAGGAGGAACTGGATTCAAGTTCTTTCCCTGAAAATACTGAATGTGACACTGGGTAAGTCACTAACCTCTCAGTGTGTCAGACAACTCTCTAAAAGCATATGTAGTATTCTCAAATAGAACAGTGGGGCCAATTTGTTTAGTTGAAAGTGTTTCCTCAGGAAAGGGTTCTTTCTTTCAATGAAATCACTGGTCTATCCTCAGTGTCTATCCCTTTAAAGGAAAGAAAAGAAATTACACAAAGATTTATAATCTGCATAGTTATGTGGTATCAGTGATACCATTATTCCAAGTCACTAGAGGAAAACATAAGAAATTCATTGTTATATACACTAGGGATCCAGAGACAAGAAGGAAATAGTTCCTGCCCTGAAGGAGGTCATTCCTATACATAAGAAAGTGTTTTCAAATTTTCTACAATTAATTTATGTTTTCGCTAGAATGCCTTCCACGAATCATAAGTTTTATTACTTCCTTTGTGCCCCAAACAAAGGTGTATTATGTCTTATGATTTTATTTACAATAATTCTCTCTCTCTTCCTCCTTACCTTCCCTTCCCCCTCTCCTCCAGTAATGTCAATCAACTCCCAAATCATAAACTTTGTCTTGTTTTGTGTTTATTTTTATTTTTGCTGTGGTTATTACTGGTCAATTATTTCATGATTGGTACCATTCATTTTTCTCTAAGCTTTTAATAATTGCATCAATTATGCCTGCAATTTGATCATTTCAATACCTTAATGACTAAATCCAATTGATTCTGTGGCAATAAACTGATATTAGAGTAGAAAACATTTAATCATCCATGGAAATTAATTTGAAATTCCATGGAGGGCCAACCATAAGGTAAAAATCATTTGGATAAAGAAGAGATCGAGACTTTTGCTTATAATTATAGAAAATTCAAATTGCATTTTAAGGTTCTGATTAAGACAGCTATCTAAGATGCTAGCTCCCTCTGCATAATGGAAGGAGTTTCTACCTTGGGATTTTTCCAAGGGACATAGGAATTGAACATAGGTCCTTTCATTTTGAGCTGAAAGGGATTCAAGAGATCTTATTGTGTGAAGAAGGAAATTGAAGCCTATCAAGCTTTACTACTCTGCCTATGGTCACATAATAAGTGTCTGAGCTAGAACTCAGACCCAAGTCTTTTGACTCCAAACATATACTATATTGGACTAAAAAAAAGCACACACTGAGGTTACCAGGTAACAAGATATGGAGGAAAAAGTAATAACTGAAAGCTTTATCTGAAAATATGAAACTCATCTTTACCATCTTTTGCTACTTACTAGATGTATGGATCTGGGCAAATTATTTAACCTTTCTAATCCACAGTTTTCTGATCTATATATAACATTAGACTATTGGAAAAAGGTGATCTCTAATGTCTCTTTCTGCACTTAATCTATATTCATTTATTAATAGAACTGAGCTTGGAGTCAACAAAGCCTGGCTGAAATCTTATCTCTGTCTCTTAAGAGTCAAGTTAGTTAAATTTTCCAATCCTTGGACCTTCATCTTCTAAATGGGTATGGAATACCAATGTCACTTATTATCTATGACCTTGGTCAAATTATGCCAACTCTTGGTGCCTTGCTTTCTCATTTGTAAAATGGTTGGAGTGAATAACCTGTAAAGTTCATTCAAACTATAGATTCATATTTTATGATACTTGAAGGATTTTAAAGTCATATAATATGTCATTGGCTTATCATAAGGTTCAAATGAGAAATTATAGGCAGTGAACTTTATAAATTTCAATGTGTTTTATTAGTAATTTTATAATATTATGAGTTCACTGTCCTGTGATGGGAAAATATTTTAGAGTCTTGGGTTTTTGTTTAAAAAAAACTATTATTCCTTAATTGTGTGGGTCTGTTGTACATGATATAATTAGTTGAAATAATGCTTGTAGACTTAAAAGAGCTTAGATATTTGTGGTCCTCAGGAGAGAATGACTTCCTTTCTTCTACCATAAATGACAGTTCTTGTTTCTCATAAAATTGTCAGAACTAGAAAAATGTTAAAGAAGTCTAGAATTGGTCATCAAGGCCATCCCATTAAGACAGTATTTCTTTCTCCAAATATCTGCTCCACTATTCATAGGTATTCATTCAACTAACCAAGATGACAAAAGATGGTAGGTTTTATTAGCTTCACAAATCAAAAGTGCTGGAGAAATGTTTTAGGGATTGGGCAGCCATTTTTCCTTGGGTGGCTTATACTAGCAGATGAGAGCCCCAAGTATTCAATCATAGAAAAAACTACCAGAGACAAAAGAATTACCACCCAGAAAAGCAATCAGGATCAGAGTATATCAAATAAACTTGGGCATTTACTTGATGTCAGTTTGAATAAGGCACATCAGACTGGACTTTACAGCAAATTGAAGAAAGACAGTAGTAATCTAATACCCTTCTAAATTGCCCACGAACCATGCAGAAGTATGGCCCAATCACACACATACTCACACACCCCTTCCAAACACCACTTAAAACATGTACACACACACACACACACACACATACACACACACATACACACACACACACACACACACACACACACACACACACACACACACACACCCCTAACTATGCTACATTTCTTTCAAGCTGCTATTTCTGTTTTTTTTTTCTTTCTGTTTCATCATCTGTAGGTCAAAGAGCATGGTTGGCAAATAGAACAGCAGGCAAGAGGAAAGACAGAATGCTTTAGGGACTATGGAAACTTTATTTTTAGGGAAGGTTTCTTCACTAAGAAATAATTAAGAGCATGCTATTGTGGAAAAGAGAAAACAGTTCTCACAGGGCTGTACTCTTAGAAATCTTATATAATCTAGTTATTCCATGAAACACTTAGAGATATCTATGAGACCAGAGAAGACTTTCTGTGGGAGGTGATATAAAATGTGTACAGACTTTGAAAATCCTATTTTTGCATTTTTTTCTATATTAAAGGCCTTATATTTTTAAAAGAAAACAATGAATTCTCTTTTCTGGACCATCTCGGGCGGGGGGGGGGGGCAGGGGCAGATTCAAGTGTGGAAAGAGGCATGTATTTGAAATTAAAGGTCCTTTATGTAGGTCTCTCTTATTTTATGAATGTGGCAACTCTACGTGGAAGGATTAAATAATTTGCCTAAGATCCCATAGCTAGTAAATAAAGACTGGACTCTTATAATCTCTCAAATATTTCTCTCTTACTTTCCCCATTTCTTTCATTGGGAAATGATTCATATTTGAGTTACTCAATGAAGATGGATTTTTAGGAATCTAGTTCTGTCAAACTTTATAAAGTTATTCAGAGAACAAGATATATTTATCCAGTAAAATACAGCATTTAATTTAACTGTATTTAATTTTCTCCATTAAGACTTGCCTCCCATTTAGCCTCACTCATAGAACTCTTTCATACAAAACATTTTTGCTATCCTTCCTTCCTTCCTCCCTTCCTTCATTTGACCTCTCAGTCTTGCTTTCTACCTTTTCATCTAAATAATGTATCATCTCAGAAGCAGCACAGGGTTGCAGGTATAGGTCTGGACTTTGAAGCAGTAGTACCTGACTTTTAATCCAAATTTTAATTAGTTACCAAGCATTTATTAAGAGCTTATTATGTGCTAGGTACTGTGACAAGTAAGCTTTGAGGATAGAAAATGAAAAAAAATATTCCTGTCCTAAAGAAAGACACATTCTTATGGGGGAGACAACATGGAAACACATGCAAAATGCATATACTGTACATAAATATAGAGACTGTGGTTATGTCAATCAAAGATAAATCACTTTATTTCTCTTCTCTGTGCCACAATTTTCCTCATTGCTAAAGAAGGGATAATATTACCTCCTTTACAAAGGCATTAACTATGGAGAACAAATGAAATATATATATATATATATATATATATATATATATATATATATATATATAATCACTCTGAAAGAGTACATATAGCTTACATTTACAAGGTATTTTAGTATTATTTCATGTCATCCTCCCAGCAGCCCTGTGACATAGGGGCTAGAGGGATCCTCTTCCTGATTTTAGAGCTGAGGAAACTACCGGAGAGATTAAATGGCTTGCCAAGCATTGCATACTTTATAAGAATTAAAGGCAGGATTGGAATTCAACTACCTCCTGTCTCCAAGGTCGATATTCCTTCCACCATGACAGATTGACTTCTAAAAGGATATAAAACATAGAAACAGCCCTGAATTACAATTTTATACTTTTCTGGTAAGGAGAAACAGGGAGACACACACACACACACACACACACAGAGAGAGAGAGAGAGAGAGAGAGAGAGAGAGAGAGAGAGAGAGAGAGAGAGAGATGGACGGACAGACATGGATGGATGGATGGATGGGTACATAGGAAGACAGAAAAATAGATGTATGGATAGATGATAATTGATAGAGGTGATAGAGAGATAGATAAATGATATATAGATAGATGATAGAGATTGAGTGATAGATTAGATAGATAGATAGATAGATAGATAGATAGATAGATAGCATTGCAAATTGGAGAGTTAGAGGCAGTCAGTGTAATGTCCTGGAAAGAGTGTTGGGTTTCAAGTCAGAGAACCTGGGTCCAAATTTGAACTCTTTGATTCATAATCAAGTAAACCACAAGGCAAGTAAAGTAATTGCTTTTGGATTCAGTTCCATCATTTGTAAATTTATGGGGGTTGGATTAGATGACTAATAAAATCCCTTCCTGCTCTAAAGCTATCATCCTAAATTATCTGGATTCTAGGACACATTGCAGCATCTAAGGATAATGTATGTCTGTTAAGAGACATATTACAAAATGCTCCTGTGTCTTATATGTAACTTTGGTATCAGCTATGTTGTTTTTGGTCCAGAGCTGTGATTTCATCAGTGTAGAGAATTCCTGGTGTAGAAAATTTATCCACCGCCATAGAACACTCCTTAGCTTCCTGGGCACAATGAAAAGATCAGAATATTATAGAACAAGAAAGAACTTTAGAATTTATCGAGTCTAATGCTCTCATTTTACAATCAACAAGTCAACTAGCATTTATTAAGTGTGTACTATGTGCCACACATTATGCTAAGAAAAGATGTAGAATCTGAGATTGAATGATTTGCCCAGGGTAATACAATCAAACCATTTCTGAAGCAGAATTTGAACTCGTTTCTTAGTGACTGTAAGGTCAGTCTTTTACGTGGCCTTGGTCAAGTTGCTCCATATACTCCTTGGTCTCCTCATCTGACTTCTGTGGACCCTTCCTGCTATAGATTTATTATCCTATAATTCTCCAAAATTTTATTTATAATTCACACTCTTGAACACTGAGGGATTTTCATATAAACAGACACATATAAAAATACCTCATTGCTCAAGAGAATTGGGGTATTGAAGATATTGATGAATATTTGAGCAATCTATTTGTTGGATTTATTAATCTTCTTAAAATATGAACCCTACCCCCATGACAGCCCATTATTTTGTAGGAAAGTGATATCTATGGGGAAAAAAAGGTTTTTCCAGATATCTAAAGATATTTCTGGACCCATGAGTCATGACCATTGGATGATGTAGACTACCAAAAGATTGCCAGGAGTTGACTGTGTCAGAGGGAATTCTGCCAGTATAAAATTAGCTGATTATCATTTTTAAGTCTTCCATTTAATTTTGGTACTTTGGTACCTGGGATTAATATAAGGAATCAGGAGGTGCTTAATGTAATGCTTTCTTTTCTTCATACTTTGTACATTTTTCTTTGTATATGGTTTTAATTATTGATCATATCTCCAGTAATGTCAGAATCATGATGAACTCAAAACACGTGGCATTGATGTGATATATGAGACATTATATTCATAGATGAAAAATTCTTGCCATGTAATATATTGAGGCAGGGCGAAGATGGCAGTGTAGAAGCAGGAAAACTCCTTATGCTCTCCCCATAACAAGCTCAAATACCCATAAAATGACTCTAAACAAATTTTAGAGCTACAGAACGCACAAAGTGGCAGAGTGAAATAAACCTCCCACTGAAGGCAGTCTGGCATGCAGACAGGAAGGGTTCATTACAGCATACTGGGAGCATAGCCCACCCCCACATGAGCACACGGTTTTAGCCCCAGGGTAGACAAATGAGGCACAACT
This sequence comes from Gymnobelideus leadbeateri, assembly GCA_011680675.1. Classification (NCBI taxonomy): domain Eukaryota; kingdom Metazoa; phylum Chordata; class Mammalia; order Diprotodontia; family Petauridae; genus Gymnobelideus; species Gymnobelideus leadbeateri. The sequence continues at coordinate 131,416 of WOXC01001111.1, forward strand.
GGAAGGACTTTGGGAGAGTGGATCACAAGCAGCTGTGGCAGATTTCAGAATTATCAACCTATAAATGCCAACGGCAAAGTAAAAGGTCAGGGGGTCTTTGGGAACAGTGGTTCTGGAAGTATGGTCTGGCCTCTGCCCCAGGAGGGAGAATTAACTGAGGTGAGGTGGCCACCACCAAATGGCTGCTTCAGAGCTCCTGGACTGCAGACCTTAGGGGGAGAAAGCAACCATTCTGAGGGGTAATTGCTCTTGCTTTAACCTATTTGGATCTGGATCACTATCTTGGGTGGAGGTCCTGGGATGTGTGACCAGATTGCCAGAACTGGTGGAGGCTTCAGAGAGGGCACCCGACTAATAGCTCTGGCAGCTGTGAAAACCCCAGTGATTTGGGACAAAACTCTCCTCACTGGAAGCATAGTTCTACTGTGGCAAAAAGCTCAAAAGTCAAGTAATTGAGTGGCAACATAAGCAAGCGAAGGAAGTAAAGCAAGCACAGCAGTCAAGCCTTAGATACCTATTTTGGGGACAAAAAGGATCAAAGCATGGAACAAGAGGAAGACAATAAAGTCAGAAGTCCTATACCAAAAAGCTTCCAAGAAAAATATGAACTGTTTGCAGGCCATTGAGGAGCTTAAGAAGAATTTTTTTTAAACCAAATAAGAGAAGTGGAGGAAATATTGGGGAGAGAAACGAGAATTATTAAAGAAAATCATGAAAAGAGAATTAACAACCTGAATGAAGAAACACCTTAAAATAGACTAACTCAAATGGCTAAATAAGCTCAAAAAGACATTGAGAAGAATGCCTTAAAAAGCCAAATTTGCCAGATGGAAAAAGAATCTCAAAAAGGCTCATTGAGGATAATCATTCCTTCAGAATTAGACTGCAGCAAATGAAAGCTAGTGACTTTATGAGAAATCAAAATACTATTAAAAAGATCCAAACAAATGAGAAAATAGAAGGCAATGTGAAATATCTCATTGGGAAAACCACTGACCTGGAAAATAGATCCAGGAGGGTTAATTTGATAATTATTAGACTACCTGCAAGCCATGATCAACAAAAGAACCTAGAAATCATCCTTCAAGAAATTCTCAAGGAAAATTGCCCTGATATTTTAGAACCAGAGGACAAAATAGAGGTTGAAAGAATTCAACAATCACCGCTTGAAGAAGATGCCAAAAAGAAATCTCCTAGGAATATTGTAGCCAAGTTCCAGAATTCCCAGATCAAGGAAAAAATATTACAAGCAGCCAAGAAAAACACTTTGAATATTATGGAAACACAATCAGGATAACACAGGATCTGACAATTTCTACAGTGAGGTGTCAAAGGGCTTGGAATATGATATTCCAGGAGTCAAAGGAGCTGGGATTAAAACCAAGAATCACCCACCCAGCAAAACTGAGTGTCATGTTTCAGGTGAAAATATGGTCATGCAATGGAATAGAGGACTTTCAAACATTCTTGATGAAAAAACTGGAGTTGAACAGAAAATTTGACATTCAGATAGAAGAGGCAAGAGAAGCATGAGAAATTAAACAGGGAAAACAAATCATAGGGAATTTATCAAAGTTGAACTATTTACATTCCTACATGGAAAAATGATGATTGTAACTTATGAATCTTCTCAGTATGTGAATAGTTGAAGGGAATAGAAATGTGTCTGTACACACACACACACATACACACACACACACACACATATATACACACACATACATATATACATATATGTAAATATATACATATATGTCTATATAGGGTAGGGTAGGAGGGTATATGGGTGTATAAATACATATGTGAGTGTGTGTATATATGTGTACAGGTATACATAGACAGAGGGCAGGATCAATTTAATAGGAAAGGATGATACTTTAAATGTGAAATTCAGAGGTGAGAGAGTAATATAATGAGAGGAGATAGGGAGAGACAGAATGGGGTAAATTATTTCATATAGAAGAGCCAATGGAAACTGTTACAATGGGGGGAAGAACAGGAAGGGAAAATTGAAAGTGTCAACCTTACCATCATTGAATTTGGCTTAGGGAGGGAATGACATACACACTAAATAGGGTATCTCACTGTCCAGGAGAGTAGGGGGAAAGGCAATGAGAAGAGGGATGATAGAGGGGAGGACAGTTTAAGGGGAGGGAAGTTAGAATCACACAATTTTGAAAAGGGACAGGGTCAAAGTAGAAGTAGAAGAAAGTGGAACAAGTGGGGGACGGAATAGGAGGGAAGGACATATAGTCAGTCTTTTACAATATATCCACTATGGAAATATTTGCATAACTAAACATGTACAAGGTATATTGAATTGCTTATCTTCCCAGTCAGTGTGGGTAATGAAGAAGGAAGGGAAAGAATCTGGAATTAAAATTTTTAAAATCAAATGTTTAAAAATATATTATATTTTTTACATGATCCTGGGAAATAAGAGGCAGTGGGGTATGGAGATCCATGTTGCTATATTAGAAATTTGGAGGGTGTATAGAGGAGGATATAGGAGAGAGCAGATTGGGGGAGGGAGTATAAAGTGGGATTGCTGTTTTGGGGTGCTGGATAGGGGAAAGAAGGGGAGAAAATTTGTAACTCAAAATCTTGAGGAAATGAAGCATGTAAAAAAATAAACAAAAAATTAATTAAAAATATATTGAGATTAAGATTCTAGGGTTTCTCAAAAGTTCTTCATTCATTGAAATATTTATCAGCTTTAAGAAAAGTAAATCAAACAACATCAGGTCCTAGAGAAAGACCTGTTAACTGAACAGATTTCTCTCATTTTAAAATAGAGTCTGCAGTCCCACCATTGTGACTTTTAATTGAGAAAAATTCTATCGGTCTTATGGCAAAATGACTTTTGAAAATTTATTTCTTTTCAACCCTCCTTCTGACAATCTCTTTGAGACTTCTATTTGCTGAGAGCATCAAGGTCAAATTTCTCTATTATCCACAGTTCTTTCCACCTTTCTCTAACTCCTACAACATTTCACTCATTTCCTCCTACCAGTTTTCCTTATGTCACCTTTCATTTTTACCAAGTGCATCCTGTACGTACCTCAGTGACAGTTTAGAGCCTCCCTGGTAGAATTATAGCTATTCACAAATAAATAGATAATTTTCTCCAACAATTTTCCTCGAAGTTTTGCCAGCTAAGTGAAAACTCAATTTAGTGGACTGATTCTTCTAAAGTCAACTATTGATAACAAAACACTTCTCTATGAGATTGAATACTCCATTAACTATCCTCTATTATGAGCCTAATGGCATTGTAATTATAAGCACCCCTTTTAGGCAAGGTATTTAACCTCCTTGAGGCTCAATTTTCTCAGCTATAAACTGAGGTGTTTAGGCCAGACTGTGTCCAAGGTCTCTTCAAATTCCAAAGCTATGAACACAGAATTATCAACTCCAGGGAAAATCAAGATAAAAATGAAACCACATTTTAAATGTGTTGTCCATTTATTCACTTGGTTGCAGAGTTTGCAGTCCCTACAGAGTAACTAATCATTAAAGACCGGGTCTCAAATAGTGAAATATTCATTTAATTCCATGAAATGTAATACTTTAAAAAATAATTTACTCTTTTCTTTTTTCTATTTTCAGAGATTCTCAAAAAGAAAAACAACAGCAAGATTGATGTTGCTTAGTATACTGAATATGGGGATTAGAATCAGGAAAAAAAAATTGGATTCAAATGTTACCTCTCACACTGCCTCTATGACAATAATTTCCTGAAGACCAGGCTCTGTGACATATTAGGTTTTATCTCCCTAAGGCCTAGCACAATGACTGCATAACAAGTGCTTATTGATTTATGGATTGACCACAACGAGGTCCCTTAACCCGATTTGTGTTTTAAGAAACTTCCTAAGATTTGTTTACTAACTCACAGCTTTTGAGGGTAGAGAGACCTTCCACAAAGGGAGTTCCCCATGGTGATGCAGTCAAACATCTTTCATTCATTTTATACAATTTTGGGCATAACACTATTTTCTTTCTTTTTTGTAGCACTATTTTATAAGAAATGGTTTGTGATGTTTATCTTTTTTTTCTTTTAACTCAAGAAATTTGAGCTTTGATTTAGGAAATTATACTTAAATACCAACATCCAACAAATACCTAATATTTATGTGGGGCTTTATGGTTCACAAAGTACTTTCCTCATATCATTTGATCACCACCATAAATTTACATGATAAATGCCATTATTGCCCCCCACTTCTCATACACACAAGGAAACTGAGGATGAGTAAAACTATTTACCCAGAATTCATCATGGCTAGTAGGTGTCTGAGATAGAATTTGAACTCATATCTTGATGACTCTAAAGTCCACATTTACCTACTATGTCATTCACCTTATTTGAGTCCTCTAGAAAACATCCTAGGGATATTGCATTCAAAATGTGTGTGTGTGTGTGTGTGTGTGTGTGTGTGTGTGTGTGTGTGTGTGTGTGTAAGAGACCTTAACAATTACCTAGTTCAATCTCCCATTTTGACAGATGTGGAAACTGAGTTTCTGAGATATCAGACATCAGAATAATTTGTGGAAGAACACATATTAAGCTAGTTGCCAAACATGTAATAGAATAAAGATTTCTCAATGCCTACACAATTCCTGTAATGTATTGCTCTCAAAATATTTCATTGATAAAATAAAAACATCTATGTGAATTATTATTTTGCACAAAATGACACATAAGATAGTGAAACATTTTCTTAGGTCCCAAGTAACTTTCAAAATCCCTCTAAGAGGAATTATCAATGAATGATACAGAAATTATAGCTGAATATATGAGGGAAAAATTAAGATATTCATTAAGATAATAACCTTGTGAATTATCACTGGATAATGCTCAGTTTGAAGACTTCATAATACCAAAGGGAGCACATACTTGCCCAAGTATTTGCCTGGGACCTACACAGAGATTACTCTTCTGTTGTGAACTCTCCTTGCATATTTCACCTTCTGACCAAATACAATCTTATGTTAATCAGAAACAGATATTGAAAGCACAGAGAAGCTTACATCTGCCTTGAGCATCACTTAGATTAGGACACCTAAAGCCCGAAGAAAATACACAAATAACACATAACCAACATTCCCTAAACCTTGAAAAAGTGACAGGAACTAAAACATTCTAGTTGGAGAAGGCAAGAAGAAAAGACAAAGAAGGACTTAGGAGAGGCACTAAGTGGGAGTAGTTGAACCAGATTCAAATGAAAGGGGAATGTAATCCTCCTTGCCCCCAGAACATAGTTAAATACATAACTGAAGTTAGTGAAAAGTAAATTCCTCAATATGAAAACAGGCTGAGAAGGTTGCAGAGGAATATCTAAGTGGTGGTAAAAATAAGAAAGATGGTAGAAGTGAAATAATTGGAGAAGAGAAAAAAACAAGAAATACTTTAAGAGGAAGAGAATTCGATTAAAATTCTCATTTCCAAGCAGACAAACCATCTGAAAGTATACTAAAATTAGAAGGAAATTTGAGTAATAAACCATCAAAGACATTTCAAAATGCACTAATTGAATATTACAGGCAAATGAAATTAAACCAAAGCCTTATGAAAGATAGGAACTTTTAATAATAGAAAGATATTCCAGAATTTTTCCTCCCTATTTCAAAAAATCTATTATTTGGATCTATCTTCTTCTTCCTTCCTTGTATCAGTTGCCCCAAGAACTCCAATTTGCCCTTTCTCGGGCAAGATACTGTCAGTGAAGATAAAATACTTTCTCAGAGGGAGTGGTAGGCTTCTGCACCAATGCTCTCTACTTCAGGTTAAATCAATTCTAAATTCTCCATCTCTTAACTTAGGCATACATGCTTCAAATAATGGAACTTTCAATTATATAAAGGAAAAATATTGAATATCATAAAAATCAATAATTAGTAATCCAAGTATTAGGAAAATTTCATATCTATCTCTCTGATTAGAACTAATCTATCACAAAGATATTCCAAAGGAAAAATATAGAATTAAACAACATATTGGAGAATATTGAACTAAAGGATATATAGCAGCTTCTAAAATGGACCAATATAAAATACATTTAAATCTCAGAATTTTGTTGAACTTTGACTAAAATAGACCATCTATGTTAAAGCAAATAAAAATTTAAAAATAAAAGAATGAAGCAGAAATATGAAATATATTGTTTATAGACTAAAACCCCACGAAAAGATTAATCAATTCACAATGCACAAATATATAGAATTGTAAATGTACATAAAAATAAAACTCTAAATAATGAGTGGGTCAAAGAACAACTTATGTTAAATATAGTAATAATAATGAGACAACATGACAAAATTTTAGGGTGTCAGCTAAAGCATTCTTCAGGGAGAAAATGATATATCTAAACATAGATTAACAAAATAGAAAAGAGAAGATTAATGATTGAAAGATGTGTTTAAAGAATATAGAAAGCCATCAACTAAAATAAGTACAAATAGGGAAACAAGGAGAGAGAGAAGGAAAGGGAAAGAAAAATGAGGAGGGAAGGAGAGAGAGAGACAGAGATGGAGAGAAAGATACAAAGAGCTTATTAATTTCTTGCAGTCTGATGGAGATAAAAAATATATGAGAGGGGCTATCAGAAAGAGGTGTACACAGAGGTAGAGTATAGATTAACATTGAGACCTAATTCCAGCAAGAGAAGCTGAAAAATGATTTATCAAACCAGAAGGAGCCAGGGACAGAATCCGGGTTGCCTGTAGGAAGATATAGAGGTGATTAATATAATCACATATAACTTTATAGTGAAATTGATATGATGAAAATTAGAGGAGAAATATAAAATATAAAGTAAAAAAGATTTTAGAAATGTTAAATGAAACTAAAAGCTAGTTTTTATGAAAATCTTAACAAAATTGATAAATAAAAGATCAGGATCAGGTTAAATGAAGAGGACAGAAAATCCAATAAAGAACATATAAAAATTGAATCAGATAAATTAAAAACAGAAGCAGAAAGAAAAATGAAAGTATTGGAACCAATTCCATACATTTCTGTGCTGAAAAAACTGAGAATAGAAAATAAGTACTTTATTGAAAAGTAGTTAGAACAGAGCCAAGATGGTGGACTAGAAGCAGGAAATGTGAGTTCCTACAGGAACCACCTCCAATACCTGTAAAACATGACTGAAAAAACTTTAGAGCCACAGAATCCACAATGTGATAGAGAGAAACAAATCCCCAACTGAAGGCAGCCTGGCAGGTAGACAGGAAGGGTCTATCATACTGAGGTGGGAGCCAAGGAAAGACCCCCTTGAGCCTCATGGGCCTGGACATGGGCAGCACCTGACCAGCAGCACAGACCTTCCTGGAGCAGGCTTCAGAGAGTGAATCACCAGTAGCTATGCAGGTTTCTAGACTTCTCAAACCATAAATTCCAAAGAGAAAGTAAAATGTCAGTGGAGAACTCTGTTGCAACTGGGTGACAAAAGAGTGCAGTGTGGCATCTGGCCCTCTGGCAAGAGGTGGCAGAGGCTCTGTGCTGCAGCTGCTGCCATGTGGCTGCCTCAGGAGCTCCTGGCTTGTAGTTTGTAGGGGGTCCAAGTGATCATTGAAAGGGTATCACTCTTGCTTTGACCTGCTTATATCTGGGTCACTGTCGCATTGGTGGTCCTGGGGTGAGAAATGCCAATGTCCCAGAGCTTATAGTGGCTGTAGATAGGGCACTCTGATCAGACACCTGACAACATTTGAAAACACTCCAGAAATTTGAGAAAAAGCTTTCTGCACTCTGGAAGCAGAGTTCTACCATGGCAAAAAGCTGAAGATGAGAAAATGGCGAGATGAGCAAATAGTAAAAGCATAACCAGGCCATAGGAAATTTTGGGGGGAACAAAAAGGGTCAAAACATGGTACTAGAAAAAGACAACAAAGTCAAAAGCCCTGCTTCCAAGAAAACAATGAACTTGTTATGGAGGGGCTCAAAAAGGATTTTGAAAAACAAGTAAGAGAAACGGGAAGAAAATTTAGGAAGACAAATGAGATTAATGCAAGAAAATCATGAAAAGAGTCAAGAAATTAACTATAGAAAATAACAGCATAAAAATTTAATAACTCAGATGGTAAAAGAGGTTCAAAAAGCCAGTGAGGAGAAAATGCATTAAAATGCCAAATTTGCCAGATGGAACAAAGAATCTCAAAAGCTCACTGAAGAGAATGATTCCTTCAGAATTAGATCGGAACAAATGGAAGCTAATGAATTTATGAAAAATAAAGATACTAATAAACAGATTGAAACAAATGAAAAATAGAAGGCAATGTGAAATATCTCATTGGGAAAACCACTTACCTGGAAAATAGATCCAGGAGAGATAATTTAAAAAATATTGGACTACCTGAAAACCATGATCAGAAAAGAACCTAGAAATCATCCTTCAAGAAATTCTCAAGGAAAATTGCCCTGATGTTTTAGAACTAGAGGGCAAAATAGAGGTTAAAAGAATCCACCAATCACCTCCTGAAAAAGACCCCAAAGAGAAAACTCCTAGGAATATTATAGCCAGGTTCCAGAATTCCCAGATCAAGGAGAAAATAGTACAAGCAGCCAGGAAGAAAAAATTTCTATATTGTGGAAATACAATCAGAATAGCACAGGACCTGGCAGCTTTTACACTGAGGGATAGAAGGGCATCGAATATGATATTCCCCAGGGTAAAAGACCTGAGATTAAAACCATGAATCACATGCCCAGCAAAACTGAGTATTTTGTTTCAGGGGAAAATATGGTCATTCAGTGGAATAGAGCACTTTCAAGCATTCTTGAGGAAAAAAACCAGAGTTGAATAGAAAACTTGACATTCAGACACAAGAAGCAAGAGATGCTTGAAAAGGTAATCAGGGAAAAGAAACCAAAAGGAACTTATCAAAGTTGAACTATTTACATTCCTACATGGCAAAACAATAACTGTGACTGATGAAACCTTACTTATTATGAAAATAATTAAAGAAGCATATATGGGCATATGAATACACACGTGAATGTGTGTATATATTTTTTTCTTTTTTTCTTTTTTTTCTTTTTTCTTTTTATCTTTCTCTTCTTTTTTTCTTTTTTATTTAATTAAACAAATGCTTTATTAACTTCTGGTTTACATCATTCATTTCCACCAGATTATGAGTTACATTTTCCCCCCATTTTTTCCCTACCCACCACCCCAGAATAGCAGTCCCACTAGATATCCCCTCATCCAATCTGCTCTCTCCCATATCTTCTCCCATACCTCCTTCGACTTTGCCATTAGGGCAAGGTGAATCTCTGAGCTCCACTGACTGGACACATTATGAAACATTTAATCTTAAAATTTCGATTTTCAGATCCATTCCCTTTCTCCCTTGTCACCCACTCCCTCTGAGAAGATAAGCAATTCAGTATGTGTTGTATATGTATAGCTATGGAAAACATTACCATAGTAGTTATATTGTAAAACACTGCTTATATTTCCCTCCCATCTGTCTCACCTCCCACCTGGTCCATTCCCTACTTTGATACTGACCCTCTTTGATAGTGGATACTTCTAACCTCCCCTCTCCCCAGAATGCCCTCCCCTCCATCATCCCCCCTCTCATCCTCCTTTACCCTACTCAGGAGAGGGAGTGAGGGTAAGATATTCCATTTAGTATGTATGTGTTTCTCTCCTTGAGCCAACTTCAATGAGAATATGCTTTTGCCTTTTTGCCTTCCTGTTCTTACCCTCCCCTGCAACTGCTTCCCCTTGCCTCTTCTACATGAGATAGTTTGCCCTACCCTGTCTCTCTCCATCTCCTCTTGCCACTTTCCTCTCTCACCTCTTGACTTCACCCCTTAAGAATCATCCCTTCCTTGGGGCTGCTAGGTGGCACAGTGAGCAGAGAGCCAGCCCCGGAGCCAGAAGGACCCGAGCTCAGATCCGGCCCCAGATACCCAACACACAAACAAAAACCCAGCCATGTGAACCTGGGGAAGTCACCCAACCCCAATTGTCCTCCAAAAAAAATAATCATCCCTTCCCATCAAATTCAACCTGTGCCCTCTATCCATGTATAACTGTGAACATATGCCATGTACCCTTCTTCAATTATTTTCATAATGAGAAAGGTTTCATCAAACACAGTTATTGTTTTTCCATGTAGGACTGTAAATAGTCCAACTTTGATAAGTTCCTTTTGATTTCTTTTCCTTGATTACCTTCTCAAGCATCTCTTGTTTCTTGTGTCTGAATGTCAGATTTTCTATTCAACTCTGGTTTTTTCCTCAAGAATGCTTGAAAGTCCTCTATTGCACTGAATGACCATATTTTCCCCTGAAACAAGATACTCAGTTTTGCTGTGTAGGTGACCCTTGGGTTCATTCCCAGCTCTTTTGCCCTCTGGAATATCATATTCCATGCCCTTCTATCCTTCAATGTAGAAGCTGCCAGGTCCTGTGCTATTCTGATTGTGTTTCCACAATATTGAAATTGTTTCTTCCTCGCTGCTTGTAGTATTGTCTCCTTGATCTGAAGATTCTGAAACCTGGCTATAATATTCCTGGGAGTTTTCTTTTGGGGATCTTTTTCAGGAGGTGATCTGTGGATTCTTTCAACCTCTATTTTGCCCTCTGGGTCTAAAACATCAGGGCAATTTTCCTTGAGAATTTCTTTAAGGATGATTTCTAGGTTCTTTCTTTGATCATGGCTTTCAGGTAGTCCAATAATTTTTAAATTATCTCTCCTGGATCTATTTTCCAGGTCAGTGGTTTTTCCCATGAGATATTTCACATTGCCTTCTATTCTTTCATTTGTTTGGATCTGTTTAATCGTATCTTGATTTCTCATAAAGTCACTAGCTTCCATTTGCTCCAGTCTAACTCTAAAGGAATGAATCTCCTCAGTGAGCTTTTGAGACTCTTTTTCCATCTGGCAAATTCGACTTTTTAAGGCATTCTTCTCCTCATTGCCTTTCTGAACCTCTTTTGCCATTTGAGTTAGTCTATTTTTTAAGGTGTTATTTTCCTCAGTCAGGCTGTTGACTGTCATTTCATACTTTTCTTGCATCTTTTTCATTTCTCTTCCCAAATTTTCCCCCACTTCTCTTATCTGCTTCTTAAGGTCCTCTATGGCCTGTAGTCAGCTTGTATTTTCATTTGGGTCTTTTGGTGCAGGAGTTCTGACCTCACAGTCCTCCTCCATGCTTTGAGCCTCTTTGCCCCTAAAATAGGAGTCCAATGTTGAACTTTTTTGTTTATTTTGTTTCGTTTGTCTAGGCATATTGCCACTTAATTACTTGATTTTTGGGCTTGTTGCCACAGTAGGACTCTGCCACCAGACAGGGGAGCTTCTGCCCAAACGTGGGGTCTTCACAACTTCCGCCAGTTGGGTGGCTTCTGTAAAGCCTCCACCCACTCTGGCAAATTGGATATCCACCCCAAACTTCCCCCCCAGACCACAATCCAGATCCAGGCAGATTAAAGCAAAATCGATTAACCCCCAGACTGATTGCTGGATCTTCCTACAGTTCGAAGACCAGGAGCTAGAGCCACTACTGACGATGCAAAATGGCTTCTGTGCAGCTGTTTCTTCAGCAGCTTTTTGCCCCCAGGGGAGGAAGCCACGTGTTCCCCAAATACTTGCCCCAAAGTCCATAGGGCACTAACCTCTCACTTTGTCCTAGGCATATCTGTGCTGATACTTCTGGAATCGCCACAATTGCTGGTGTTCTGGGGTCCCTCTAGTGGGCTGAAGGCCCGGCTGCCCTGGGGCTAAAACCACGGACCTGGACTTGGCTCTGTGGGCTGTGCTGTTGGTTTCCAGCATGCTGTGCTTCCTGCTCTCAGAGTGCTGCACTGGCTGCTCCCTGCAGTACTGCTGGGCTGTCCTCAGCGGGAGGTTACTTTCTCTGTGCCGTTCTGTGGGTGCTGTGGCTCCAGAAGTTGTTCGGAGCTCCCTTTCACATTGTTTGAAATTTGTGTGGGGCAGAGCACATTGGAAATGCTGTTTCTACTCCGCCATCTTGGCTCCGCCCCATGTGTATATATTTTTACAGGTATACATGGATAGAGGTCAGAGGTTGAATTTGGTGTGAAAGGATGATACTTAAGGAGTGAAGTTAAGAGGTGAGAGAGGATTGTGGCAAGAGGAGATGGGGAGAGATAGGGTAGGGTAAATTATCTCATGTAGAAGAAGCAAGGGGAAACATTTGCAGGAGAGGGGAAGAACAGGAAGGCAAAAAAAGCAAAACCATATTCTCATTGAATTTGGCTCAGGGAGAGAATGACATACGTACTAAATGGGATAAATCACCCTGCAGGAGAGTAGGGGGAAGGTGGATGAGAGGGGGGATGATGTAGCAGAGGGCATTCTGGGGGGATGGGAGGTAGGAAGTACCTACTTTCGAAGAGGGACAGGATCAAAGTAGGGAATTGACAAGTTGGGGCGTGGGATGGGTGGGAGGGACATATAAGCGTCTTTTACAATATATCTACTATGGTAATGTTTTGCATAGCTATACATGTAAAACACATACTGAATTGCTTATCTTCCCAGAGGGAGTGAGTGATAAGGGAGGAAGGGAATGGATCTGAAATTTGAAGTTTTAAAATTAATTGTTTCAAATATATATAAATACTATTTTAATACCTTTTTGCATGTAATTGGGAGATAAGATGTGCAGGCATTGGGGCACAGAGATTCACCTTGCCCTAATGGTAAAGTCAAAGTGGGTATGGGAGAAGATATGGGAGAGAGCAGATTAGATGAGGGGATAGCTTGTGGGACTGCTATTCTGCGGTGGTGGGTAGGGGGAAAATGGTGGAAAATTTTAACTCAACATATGGCTGAAATGAATGATGTAAACCAGAAGTTAATAAAGCATTTGTTAAAAAAAAAAATGGAAAAAAAAGAAATTCTCAAGGAAAATTGCCCTGATGTTTTAGAACCAGATGGCAAAATAGAGGTTGAAAGAATGCACTGATGACCTCCTGAAAAAGATCCCAAAATGATAACTCCTAGTAATATTGTAGCCAGGTTCTGGAATTCCCAGATCAAGGAGAAAATATTATAAGCAGACAAGAATAAACAATTATACTATTGAGGAAACACAATAAGGATAATTAAGGATCTGGTATCTTCCACACTGAGGGATCAAAGGGCTTGGAATATGATATTCCAGAGGTCAAAGGAGCAGGGATTAAAACCAAGAATAACCTAACCAGCAAAATTGAGTATCATGTTTCAGGGGGAAATACAGTCATTCAGTGGAATAGAGGACTTTCAAGCATTCTTGAGGAAAAAAAAAAACCTATTGTTGAACAGAAAATTTAACATTCATGGGGCGGTAGGTGGTACAGTGAATAGAGCATGGCTCAGAAGTCATGAGGACCTGAGTTCAAATTTAGTCTCAGACACTTCACACACACACACACAAACACACACACACACACACACACACACACACATACACAAAGACACACAAAACTAGCCATGTGACTTTGGGCAAGTCACTTTACCCAAATTGCCCTCCAAAAAAAAAGCTAAAAAAAGAAAAAAAAATTGATATTCAGAGATAAGGAGCAGGAGAAGCATACGAAGATAAATAGGGAAAAGAAATCATAAGGAGCTTGTCAAATTTGAACTACTTATATTCCCACATGGAAAATGATCATTGTAACTTATGAAATTTTTCTCAGTATGAGAATAGTTGAAGGGAATATATGTGTGTATACATACATATTTATGTCTATATAGGAGGGTATATGGGCATATGAATACATATGTGAGTGTGTGTATATATGTGTACAGGTACACATAGACAGAGGACACAGGATGAATGGAATAGGAAGGGATGATACTTAAACGATGAAATTAAGAAGGGACATAGGAATATAATGTGAAAAGTTGGGGAGAGACAAAATGGGGTAAATCATCTCCTTAGAAGAGGCAAGGGAGAACTGTTACAATGGAAGGGAACAACAGGAAGGTAAAAGGGAATGAGTCAACCTTAATCTCATTGAATTTGGCTTAGGGAGGGAATGATATATACACTAAATAGTGTATCTCACTCTACAGCAGAGTAGGAGGCAAAGAGAAGAGAGGCAGGATAATGGAAGGGAGGGCAGGCTGGGGGAGAGTTGTAAACACTCAGTTTTGAAAAGGGATAGGGAAAAGTAGAGAATAAATCAAGTGGGGGGTGGAATAGGATGGAGAGAAATATAGTCAGTCTCTCACAATATATTCTCTATGGAATTGTTTTGCATATTTACACATGTAGAACCTGTATTGAATTGCTTATTTTCCCAATGAAGGTGTGTTACAAGGGAAGAAGGTAAAGAATCTGGAATTCACAGTTTTAAAATCAAAATCAAATGTCTCTCTCTCTCTCTCTCTCTCTCTCTCTCTCTCTCTCTCTCTCTATCTATCTATCTATCTATCTATATATATATATATATATATATATCATTATTATTTTACATATACCTGGTAAATGACATATACAGGCACTGGGGCATAGAGATCCACTATGCCCGACTGGAAAATCAGAGGGAGGGTGAGGGAAGATATGGGAGATAGCAGATTGGGGGAGGGAATATTAAGAGGGATTGCTGTTTTGGGGTGGTTTGTAGGCAAAAATGAAGAGAAAGGGGCGGCTAGGTGGTGCAGTGAGTAAGAGCGCTGGCCTTGGAGTTGGGATGACCCCTGATCGAATCTGGCCTCAGAAAATGAGCACCCACACATAAATAATGACTAGCCGTGTAATCGTGAGCAAGTTACTTAACCCCAATTGCTTAAAAAAATGAAGAGAAAATCTGTAAATCAAATTCTTGTGGAAATAAATGATGTAAACTAAAAAAGAAAAAGAGGGAAAAAGATTAAAAAAAAAGAAAAAATAGGACTGAACAAAAATTGATTTCCAAATATAAGAAGGAAGAGAAGCAAATTATATATTTAGTGCCATACCAATCAATTTACCAAAAAACTACTTTATAAAGTTAGACATAATCGTAAGAACATTTATTTGGACGAACAAACGGTCTAGAATATCAAGGGAATTTAAAAAAAATGCTATGGAAGGTGGACTAGCTATACCAGTTTTTAATCTACGTTATGCAGTAGCAGTCATCAAAACTGCTTGGTGTTGGCTGAGGAGTAGAGTAGTGGACCAATGGAATAGATTGAGCACATGAAATCAAGCAATTGATGACTATATTAGTCTATTGTTTGATAAATTCAAAGACCCCAGTTTTGGGGATAAGAATGCACTATTTGACAAAAACTGCTGGGAAAACTGGAATATACTATGGCAGAAACTGGGCATATACCATTATCTAACACCATATACTAAAATCAAGTCTAAATGGGTGCATTATCTAGGTATAAAGGATGATACTGTAAGGAATCTGGGAAAGCAAGGAATAGTTTGCCTGTCAGATTTGTGGAGAGGGAAAGTCTTTAGGACCAAACAAGAACTGGAGAGCATTATAAAATGCAAAATGGATGATTTTGATTACATTAAATTGAAAAGTTTCTGTACAAAGATGGCGGAGTAGAAACAGCTCATCCAAGCCACTCTGCCCCCAGATTCCCCCCAAACGATGTAAAAGAGCGCAGGAAGCAGAGCCGAGCCGAGCCCAGGTCCGCATGAGCCCAGGTTTTAGCCCCAGGGCAGCAGGGCCATCAGCCACCTGGAGGAACCCCAGAACACCAGGAGCTGTGGAGACTCCAAAATTATGAACATAGACTTGCCTAGGACAAAGTAAGAGGTTAGTGTCCTATGGACTTTGGGACTGGTATTAGGGAATGCGTCAGCTCCCTCCCCTGGGGGCTAGAAGCTGCTGAGGACAAACGCCATTTTGTAGTTTTCAGAGGCAGCTCCTGATCCCTGCCTGCAAATTTGTAGGGAGATCCAGCAATCAGTCTTGGGGGGTAATTGCTCTTGCTTTAACCTCCCTGGATCTGGATTGTGATCTAGGGTGGAAGTCGTGGGTGGGTTTACAGCTTGCCAGAAACAGAAGTTGCCCCCCAAACGTTCGGGACGAAAATTCCTCTATCTGGCCTTAAAGCCATAGTGTGGCAAACAAGCCCAAAAGTCAAGTAATTAAGCGGCAACATGCCAAGGCAAAGGAAACAGAAAAATGCAACCCTAGACTCCTATTTTGGGGGCATAGAATGGGAAAAGGACTGTGAGGTCAGAAGTCCTGCTCCAAAAGCCCGAGGGGAAAACATGAGCGGGTTGCAGGCCATAGAGGACCTTAAGAAGGACTTTAAAAATCAAATAAGACAAGTGGAGGAAAAATTGGAAAGAGAAATGAGAAGGATGCAGGAAAAGTATGAAATGAGGGTGAACAGCCTGATTGAGGAAAACAACACTTTAAAAAATAGACTAACTCTAATGGCAAAGGAGGCCCAAAAGGGCAATGAGGAGAAAAATACCTTAAAAAGTCGAATTTGCCAGATGGAAAAAGAATCTCAAAAGCTCACTGAGGATATTCATTCCTTCAGAGTTAGACTGGAGCAAATGGAAGGTAATGACTTTATGAGAAATCAAGATGCTGTTAAGCAGATCCAAACAAATGAAAGATTAGAAGGCAATGTGAAATATCTCATGGGAAAAACCACTGACCTGGAAAATAGATCCAGGAGAGACAATTTAAAAATTATTGGACTACCTGAAAGCCATGATCAAAGAAAGAACCTAGAAATCACCCTTCAAGAAATTCTCAAGGAAAATTGCCCTGATGTTTTAGATCCAGAGGGCAAAATAGAGGTTGAAAGAATCCACCAATCACCTCCTGAAAAAGATCCCAAAAAGAAAACTCCCAGGAATATTATAGCCAGATTCCAGAATCCCCAGATCAAGGAGAAAATACTACAAGCAGCCAGGAAGAAACAATTTCAATATTGTGGAAACACAATCAGAATAGCCCAGGACCTGGCAGCTTCTACACTGAGGGGTTGAAGGGCATGGAATATGATATTCCAGAGGACAAAAGAACTGGGAATGAACCCAAGGGTCACCTACCCAGCAAAACTGAGTATTTTGTTTCAGGGGAAAATATGGTCATTCAGTGGAATGGAGGACTTTCAAGCATTCCTGAGGAAAAAACCAGAATTGAATAGAAAATTTGACATCCAGACACAAGAACCAAGAGATGCCTGAGAAGGTAATCAGGGAAAAGAAATCAAAAGGACCTTATCAAAGTTGAACTATTCACATTCCTATATGGAAAAGCAATAACTGTGACTGATGATATCTTTCTCACTATGAAAATAATGGAAGAAGTGTGTGTGGTCATATGAATACATCTGTGAATGTGTGTGTATATGGTTACAGTTGTATATGGATAGAGGGCATAGGTTGAATTTGTTGGCAATGGAGAATACTCAAGGGATGAAATTATGAGGTGAGAGAGGAAAGTGGCTATCCCATGTAGAAGAAGCAAGGGGAAGTGCTTTCAAAGGAGGGGGAGAATAAGGAAGGCTAAAAAGGCAAAACCACATTCACATTGAATTTGGTTCAGGGAGAAAATGACATACATACTAAATGGGATATCTCAACCTGTAGCAGGATAGGGGTAAGGGGGATGAGAGGAGGGATGATGGATGGGAGGGCATCCTTGGGGGGAGGGGAGGTTGGAAGTACCCACTATAAAAGAGGGACAGGATCATGTAGGGAATGGACCAGGTGGGGGGTGGGATGAGAAGGAGTGAATTATAAGCAGCCTTTTACAATATATCTACTATGATAATGTTTTGCATAGCTAGACATGTACAACATATACTGAATTACTTATCTCCCCAGAGGGAATGGGTGACAAGGGAGGAAGGAAATGGATCTGAAATTTGAGGTTGTAACATTAAATTTTTCAAATATATATAAATACTGTTATTAATACTCTTTTGCTTGTAATTGGGAGATAAGATGTGCAGGAATTGGGACACAAAGATTCACCTTCCTCTAATGGAAAAGTCGATGGTGGTATGGGAGAAGGTATGGGAGAGAGCAGATTGGCGGAAGTGATATCTTGTGGGACTGCTCTTCTGGGAGTTTGGGTAGGGGAATAATGGGGCGGGGGGAATGATTGTAACTCAAAATCTGGCGGAAATGAATGATGTAATACAGAAGTTAATAAAGCATTTGTTTAAAAAATATTTTGAGACAAATATAGATATAATACCTAATGTTCAAAGGAGGAAGAGGAGGAAGACGTGGAGGAGAAGTAAGAGGAGCAGGAGGAGGAGGAGCGGAAGAAGTTAAGGAGGAAGAAGAAGAAGAAGAGGGAGGAGGAGGAGAAGGAGGACGAGGAATAGGAGAAGATGATGATGATGGAGGGGGATTCGGAGGAGGAAAGAAGGAAAAAAGACAAAGGAAAAGAAGTGGGAGGAGAACCAAGAGGAGAACACAAACAAGAACAAGAAGGAAACAATTATTAACATTTATTGTACTCTAGGCACTGTGCTAAGCATTATTTTACAATAATAAGACAAGACAGTCTCTATTGTCAGTTTCTCTTATCAAGCTTATGTTCTTATAGGGGAGGACAATATATAAAGATGAGCTAAAAAGTTGGGAAAAGGAAGTAGGGCACTTATATGAAGGTTGGGCAAACACTCTGCATGTGGAGCAGGTCAGTGGCTAGATCATAAGTGAAGAGTGAGGATATTTGACTGGGCCTTTTCAAAATGTTGAGGTTGATATGAATTATAAATAATGATTCACTAAAAATAAGGTCCTATTCGAAAGAATACAGCAATTTATACAAGATATCTTTCATTGGCAAACTTGGATTTATGCCATGGATATAAGAATTGGTCAAAATTAGGAAAATAATAAATATAATAGATCATAACCAAATAAGGGAATTTTCTCAAGATATTCCTAAAAACAGCAGTAGTCATACAAAAAGGAAATCCTGCAAGTCAGAGTTATTTTTTTATATCTTCTTAATTCTAATAGTAAGTATTATATGCAATGGGGAAACATAAGATTCATTCTGTTTTTTTAAATTGAATTTTATGTTTATTTTTAGTTTACAACATTCATTTTCCAAAGAATATGAGTTACAAATTTTCTCCCCATCTCACCTCTACGCACTGCCCAAAAACAGCAATCTCACTGTATAGACTCTTGCCCAACTGGCTGTCTTCTATATCCTTCCCCATTTACCCTCTGATTTTGCGTAGGGCAAGATGCATCTCCATACCCCAGTGCCTGTATATCTGATTTCCCAGTTGCAGGTAAAATAAATAAATTGATGATGATGATGATGATGATGATGATGATGATGATGATGATGATGATATTTTTTAAACATTTGATTTTAAAACTTTGAATTCCAGATTCTTTCCCTTCTTCCATCATCTCCCACCCTTACTGGGAAGATAAGTGCAATTCAATATAGTTTGTACATGTGTAGCTAGGCAAAATATTTCCATAGTGGATATATTGTGGAAGACCGACTATATTTCCCTCCATCCTATTCTACCCCCAACTTGTTCTATTCTCTACTTTGACCCTGTCAGTTTTCTAAAGTGTGTGCTTCTAACATCCATCCCCCCAACCTGCCCTCCCCTCCATCATCCCCCCTCTCAATCCCTTCTCCCCTACTCTCCTTTAGGGGAAGATACCCTATCTACTGTGTATGTCATTCCCTCCCTAAGCCAAATTCAATGAGAGTAAGGTTGACCTATACCCTTTTACCTTCCTGTTCGTCCCCTCCATTGTAAGAGTTTCCCTTGCATCTTTTATATGGGATAATTTACCCCATTGTCTCTCCCCATTTCCTCTCATCATGTTCCTCTCTCCCCCCTCAATTTCAACATTTAAATATCATCCCTTCCTATTGAATTGATCCTGTGCCTCTATGTATACCTGTACACATACACATCCCATTTTTTTAATCCTCCTTGATTCTTGTGAATAATTTTACATCCTATTTAATTTTTACCTTATACTTCTCATACAACTCAGAAATAGAATCAGTACCAGCGACCTACTTCATTAGGGCAAATCCCTTCTAGTCACCTCTATGACTTTTTACTCATTATGTTAAACTCAATCCTCTCTCTTCTTCCTCAGTCTTCCCCAATGGAAGCTGAAAGCATCCTTTGAATTAGAAAAACTTGGGCTAAAAATTTACCTTTTACACATGTTATCTGTATTACCACATGTGCATTTCTCCTGTGATTGCAATTACCCCAGGAAATTTTCTAATACTTTAAGCTACAGATAAAAATTTCCAAACTGGGAGTAAACTACAACTATGCAAGCACAAGCTTAAACCAACAAGAAAAAAAATCCAGAAGAAAAATATTTTCAAACATTAAATGCAAATATTGCCTTCATTTTACAATGTCATAATGTTTGCTGAATTTGAATTGTTTAAACCCACATATACAAGCAAAATTTCTGCCAAGATCATATAAAGACTTAGCTCCTTCTTTAAACTCTCCCGAGTGTGTTTCACTTGCACCTTTGTAGAATGAATTATGTCTGCCTTCATCAAAATCTAATATCTTACATATATATGTGTGTGTACATATATATGTATATATAAACATATTTTGCAAATTATACATATGTATTCATCATTATATATATTTATAATACATGATTATCATGATAATTACATATAAGGATTAATTACATGTATAAGTTAAATTATTCTATATATTCAATATATAAAATTACATTTACTTTTAGAAAAAGATAATCAAACTGATCAAAAGTTCAAATATTGCCGTATTTTCTGTAGTTAAGCATTTGTTGGCAGATAGGCATGCATACATGCATCCAGTCTGCATTCAATTTTGAAGAGCTAAAGTTAATTAACAGTGTCAGTACCTCAGCATAAAAGACTCACATTGCAACAGTTCTCCCACGCCTGTGAGATCAATCGAACCCTGTAAGCTACAAAAGAAAGAAATTAAGACGTGCAACAAATTTGTGAAACTAATAAAGAAAACACATTTGCCCTTCATGTATTTTTAAAGAGATCCTTTTTCATTATATCTTGTAAATGGTTTCTCTGTGCAATGCAGTGGATGGAATTGGAGTTTGGTGTTGTCCCATTTTTCAAAATAGCAGACGGTCCTTCAATGGTAATAAAGTTTTTACTGGTGATGGAAAGAAACATTTGTATGTCCAGCTGTAATTCTCCAGAGGCTTTTTAATGCCTACAAAATCATTCTGCATATAAGCTCATTGATCATTCACTTGGGAAATTTTCTTTTCTACCTTCTCTTTTACATTTACCAATAAAACAACTTAAATCTTGGAGGACTGACCCTGCCTTTCTGATAACCTCTACTTATTACATTCATTGTCATTACTGTTTCGGTTTGTAGTTCAAAATGAGAGCCTTTAGGAGTATTGACAAAGGGAAAGCTCTCAATTAAAATACCTAAGAGTTCATGTTCTAGCTTGTACACTCTTTGATCTGAAAGGTACTTTAGAGGTCACATAACAAATATTCAGACAAGAAAAAGAAGTAAATTGCCCAAAGTCATATAGAGTTAATAAAAGAGCTGGGATTCAAACCTTGATCCTCAGATTCCATATTCTACAAATTTTCCACTACACCATTCTGTCTGTCCTAAAGTTAGTATATTTTCTAGTTCATTTTTGTTATTCAGGCATTTCATTTGTGTCCAATTCTTCATGAACCAATTTTGAGGTTTTCGTGGCAAAGATAATGAAATGACTTCCTTCTCCAGATCACTTTACAGATGAGGAAACTGAGGCAAATAAAGTCACTTCTTTGATATCTATAATTCTCCTCTTATTCAATGGTTGATTGTTGTGAACCATGGCCTACTTTAATATATAATTAATAGAAATCCACAGCAGACTCAGGAAAGGCATCAGAAGAATGTTCACTTGTTCTGCCCGTGCAATTTAGAAGAAAAATTCTTGCTTCGATTTATTTGTAAGTTTCTTCATTTTCCTCCTATTGGCTTGAGCATTATGATACCCAACTATGATACCCAGCTATTCACACTCCAACAGATGTACTGAGATCTCTATCCACTACTCCATGCTGCTTCTATGTTCTTAATTAACTAGGGACAGGCAGTGGTGGTAGAGCAGATAGTAATCCTAAAAGCTAGGGAGATCTGAACTGAAGTACAGACTTTGATCATGAACAAATTTTATATATATATATATCCTAGCCACATGATCTTGGGCAAGTAACTTGACCTCCCAAAGCTCTAGGTAATAAAGCCAGAAGTTAAAGAGAAAATCATGAACTCTGTTAGTATAGAGTTGGGATACTAGTAGCTGCTAATGTCAAGGACATCACAAGTCTAGTACTTGTCTCTAAATCATTATTGTTATTACAGCATCCTTTTGCATAAAAATAAATATCCTAAAATCTAAACAAGTTTCCTGAATATCCTTCCTAACACATTTTGGGGTTATTTATCACAAAAAATATCATATCCTCACATACCTAGGGAGATTCTGTGAGCTTCAGTATCTGGCTCATTCTGAAAAATCTCTCTTAAATCTTTAATATTAAAACAATATACCAAGGATATGACCTTGATTCAATAAATGTTATATATAATGAAAATTAGTGGCCAAATACCTCCATGGTCAAACTGCCTTCTAATCCTGGTATTAGTGTTATACAAACAAAAATGCTGTTTTCAAAAGTCATAGTGCATGCATTAACATATATAGCTAAATGAGATGAAATATTTATGGAATTTTGCTGAATTCAAAGTGTTAGAACAATATAAAATTCTATATATAATAAAATTATATATAAACATTATAATTATATTATGCAAAATTATAAAATTTATCATATGTAATTCTAATACTATCTTATTTTAATACTAATTATGCTACTTTATTATTATATTATTTTCACCTACATCTCCAGTGAAACATTAAAAAGGTGACATTGAATTGAAGAAACAAATGGGGGATACATTTTCAAAATATTAGTCTTGATTATCTGGGAATTCTTTTCTAGTTGACATATATTCTGTCCTTGTAATGATCACATAATATTTTCTTCCACTAAAAACATCCTTTTACTTCACTTTTTAAATTTATTTCATTGTTGTTGTTGGTTTCATTCATTTGTTTGTTTTCATATTATGGTCATTTGTAGATATATTCCACCTTTACCCTATAATGATTCTTCCCTAATCAAAAGAAAATCAGAGATACATTTCAGACAGAATAAACTCACTTGTTAACTGCTTATGGCAATACATGTAACATCTCATTTCCACAATCCCTCACTTGTCTACTAAAAAGAGGGAAGCATATTTCATCATCTATTCTCTGGAAGGCCAAATTTAAAAGAAAAAAAATTATTGTAAATAACAACCATATAATAAGGGTAAGGGATACCAGATGACCAATGCAATTGTTGTACTGGAATCTTCAAGATCATAATGAACTCAGAAAGCAAATCCAAATTTGCTGTATCAGTCCTTTGTGGAGAATTTTTAAGGTAGAGCAAAAATGAATGCTAATCTGCACTAAGAAAAGAATGCCTATATTGATGGGAGCACATGGCTACTCAAATACTGAAATAATTTTATTTAAGGAATGCACTATTGTCTCCAACAATAACCATGAAAAATATTTGAAAAGATTTATCTTATTTTGCACCTTGAGTCCATCATTCCTCTGTCAGGAGTTTGGTAGCATTCTTCATTATCACCCCCTTTATAATACTGCTTAGTCATGATACTGATTTTAGTTATTAAGTCTTTCAAAAATTTTACTTTCCAAGGTTCTTGACATTCATACATTATTCAAAAGCTTATGACCTCTTAAAGTTTTTTGTTTTATTTTTCTGATCACACATGTCAATATTATTATTTTGATGAATACTCTTGCATAGAAATCTTCACTATTGATATGCCACATACTATTTTTTTTCCTCTTTGTCCCTGCCCCCTCTTTTATTTTTTTTATACAAATAAGTGAAAGGCGAAGCAAATGGAGTATGACGCAAATCGTCTATAATACCAGCAATGCAACACTTTTTATATTTATACTTTTTTTTGGAGGGGGGACGGCAGGGCAATTGGGGTTAAGTGTCTTGCCCAACATCACATGGCTAGTAAGTGTTAAGATTCTGAGTCTGAATTTGAACTCAGGTCCTCCTGACTCCAGGGCTGTGCTTTATTGACTGTGCCACCTAGCCACCTCAAGCAAAGCACTTCTCATCCCCTTATGATCTTCTCATTTAGACTTCCCTATCCAATAGTTACTCCTTTTTTTCATTTTCTTCCTTTTGTGATTTGCTTTATGACAGATTATTTGCTTTTTTGACTAATCCCTAATTGATCCTATCCTATGTCTTAACTCTATCCCCCCAATCTTTCTTTTTTTTTTGTTTTTCTTTAATTTTTTTTAATTTTTATTTATTTTTTTAAACAAATGCTTTATTAACTTCTGTTTTACATCATTCATTTCTGCCAGATTTTGAGTTAGAATCATTTTCCCCCCATTATTCCCCTACCCAACCTCCCAGAATAGTAATCCCACAAGATATCGCTTCCTCCAATCTGCTCTCTCCCATACCTTCTCCCATACCCCCATCGACTTTTCCATTAGAGGAAGGTGAGTATTTGTATCCCAATGCCTGCACATCTTATCTCCCTATTACAAGCAAAAGAGTATTAATAATAGTATTTATATATATTTGAAACATTTAATGTTACGACCTCAAATTTCAGATCCATTTCCTTCCTCCCTTGTCACCCATTCCCTCTGGGGAGATAAGTAATTCAGTTTATGTTGTACGTGTCTAGCTATGCAAAACATTATCATGGTATATACATTGTACAAGGCTGCTTATAATTCCCTCCCACTCATCCCACCCCCCACCTGGTCCATTCCCTACATGATCCTGTCCCTCTTTTATAGTGGGTACTTCCAACCTCCCCTCACCCCAAGGATGCCCTCCCATCCATCATCCCTCCTCTCATCCCCCTTCCCCCTATCCTGCTGCAGGTTGAGATGTCCCATTTAGTTTGTATGTCATTTTCTCCCTGAACCAAATTCAATGTGAATGTGGTTTTGCCTTTTTAGCCTTCCTTATTCTCCCCCTCTTTTGCAACCACTTCCCCTTGCTTCTTCTGCATGGGATAGTTTACACTACCCTGTCTCTCCCCATCTCCTCTTGCCACTTTCCTCTCTCACCTCATAATTTCATCCCATGAGTATTCTCCCTTCCCAACAAATTCAACTTATGCCCTCTATCCATATATAACTGTAACCATATACACACACATTCACAGATGTATTCATATGACCACACACCCTTCTTCCATTATTTTCATAGTGAGAAAGATATCATCAGTCACAGTTATTACTTTTCCATATAGGAATGTAAATAGTTCAACTTTGATAAGTTTCTTTTGATTTCTTTTCCCTGATTACCTTCTCAGGCATCTCTTCCTTCTTGTGTCTGGATGTGAAATTTTCTATTCAATTCTGGTTTTTTCCTCAAGAATGCTTGAAAGTCCTCTATTCCACTGAATGACCATATTTTCCCCTGAAACAAAATACTCAGTTTTGCTGGGTAGGTGACCCTTGGGTTCATTCCCAGTTCTTTTGCCCTCTGGAATATCATATTCCATGCCCTTCAACCCCTCAGTGTAGAAGCTGCCAGGTCCTGGGCTATTCTGATTGTGTTTCCACAATATTGAAATTGTTTCTTCCTGGCTGCTTGTAGTATTTTCTCCTTGATCTGGGGATTCTGGAATCTGGCTATAATATTCCTGGGAGTTTTCTTTTTGGGATCTTTTTCAGGAGGTGATGGGTGGATTCTTTCAACCTCTATTTTGCCCTCTGGATCTAAAACATCAGGGCAATTTTCCTTGAGAATTTCTTGAAGGGTGATTTCTAGGTTCTTTCTTTGATCATGGCTTTCAGGTAATCTAATAAATTTTAAATTGTCTCTCCTGGATCTATTTTCCAGGTCAGTGGTTTTTCCCATGAGATATTTCACATTGCCTTCTACTCTTTCGTTTGTTTGGATCTGCTTAACAGCATCTTGATTTCTCATAAAGTCATTAGCTTCCATTTGCTCCAGTCTAACGCTGAAGGAATGAATCTCCTCAGTGAACTTTTGAGATTCTTTTTCCATCTGGCAAATTCGACTTTTTAAGGTATTTTTCTCCTCATTGCCCTTTTGGGCCTCCTTTGCCATTAGAGTTAGTCTATTTTTTAAAGTGTTGTTTTCCTCAATCAGGCTGTTCACCCTCATTTCATACTTTTCCTGCATCCTTCTCATTTCTCTTTCCAATTTTTCCTCCACTTGTCTTATTTGATTTTTAAAGTCCTTCTTAAGGTCCTCTATGGCCTGCAACCCGCTCATGTTTTCCCCTCGGGCTTTTGGAGCAGGACTTCTGACCTCACAGTCCTTTTCCCGCTCTATGCCCCCAAAATAGGAGTCTAGGGTTGCATTTTTCTATTTCCTTTGCCTTGGCATGTTGCCACTTAATTGCTTGACTTTTGGGCTTGTTGCCACACTATGGCTTTAAGGCCAGATAGAGGAATTTTCGTCCCGAACGTGTGGGGAGCAACTTCTGTTTCTGGCAAGCTGTAAACCCACCCACGACTTCCACCCTAGATCACAATCCAGATCCAGGGAGGTTAAAGCAAGAGCAATTACCCCCCAAGACTGATTGCTGGATCTCCCTACAAATTTGCAGGCTGGGAGCAGGAACTGCCTCTGAAAACTACAAAATGGCGTTTGTCCTCAGCAGCTTCTAGCCCCCAGGGGAGGGAGCTGACGCATTCCCTAATACCAGTCCCAAAGTCCATAGGACACTAACCTCTTACTTTGTCCTAGGAAAGTCTATGTTGATAATTCTGGAGTCTCCACAGCTCCTGGTGTTCTGGGGTTCCTCCAGCTGGCTGATGGCCCTGCTGCCCTGGGGCTAAAACCTGGGCTCATGCGGACCTGGGCTTGGCTTGGCTCCTGCGCTCTTCGTGCTGCAAGCTGCCAGGTCCCAGACCACTGCGCTGGTCCTTCCTGCAGGGCTGCTGGGCTGTCCTCAGCGGGAGTTTAGCTTCTCTGTGTCGTTCTTTGGGTGCTGGCGCTCCAGAAGTTGTTCAGAGTCCCCTTTTACATAGTTTGGGGGGAATCTGGGGGCAGAGTGGCTTGGATGAGCTGTTCCTACTCAGCCATCTTGGCTCCGCCCCTCCCCCTAATCTTTCTACTCCTTATCTCGGAACTGTCTTACTCCCCTATTGATTTCATTGAATTTGTAAATGAAACTGTTTGTGAATGTTTAAGTGTGTGTGTGTGTGTGTGTGTGTGTGTGTGTGTGTGTGTCTATGTGTGTGCATGTGTGTGCATGTGCAACCATGCGTGTCTTTATGTGTGTGTTTTGGGAAAGTATGTGTATATTTCTTCTTTTTATGGTTCAAATGAAAGCAAGATTCATGTGAAACTGTCTTCCATTTTCTCCATATTTGCTTAGACTTCTCAAACAACTTGATTATTTGAGATAAGTTCTCCCCTCACCCTTGCATAGCTATACATGTACAAGTTATATTGAATTGCTTATCTTCCCAGTAAGAGTGGGTGACAAGGGAGGAAGGGAATGAAGCTGGAATTCAAAATTTTAAAATCAAATTTTAAATATATACATATATATGCATATATATTATTATTTTTTAAACAAATGCTTTATTAACTTCTGTTTTACATCATTCATTTCCGCCAGATGTTGAGTTACACTCATTTTCCCCCCTTGATTTGCCTGTACCCACCCTCCCAGAATATCAGTCTCGCAAGATATCACTTCCTCCAATCTGCTTTCCCATACCTTCTCCCATACCCCCTTTGACTTTTCCATTAGAGGAAGGTGAACCTTTGTGTCCCAATGCCTGCACATATTATCTCCCAATTACAAGTAAAAGAGTTTTAATAATAGCATTTTTATATATTTGAAACATTTAATGTTAAGACCCCGAATTTCAGATCCATTTCTTTGCTCCCTTGTCACCCATTCCCTCTGGGAAGATAAGTAATTCAGTATATGTTGTACATGTCTAGCTATGCAAAACATTATCATAGTAGATATATTGTACAAGGCTGCTTATAATTCCCTCCCACTCATCCCACCCCACACCTGATCCATTCCCTATTTGATCCTGTCCCTCTTCTATATTGGGTACTTCCAAACTCCCCTCCCCCCAAGGATGCCCTCCCATCCATCATCCCTCCTCTCATCCCCCCTTCCCCCTATTCTTCTGTAGGTTCAGATATCCCATTTAGTATGTATGTCATTCTCTCCCTGAACCAAATTCAATGAGAATGTGGTTTTGCCTTTTTGCCTTCCTATTCTCCCCCTCCCTTGAAACCACTCCCCCTTGCTTCTTCTACATGAGATAGTTTACCCTACCCTGTCTCTCCCCATATCCTCTTGCCACTTTACTCTCTCACCTCATAATTTTTTCCCTTGAGTATTCTCCCTTCCCTACAAATTCAACCTATGTCCTCTATCCATATACAACTGTAACCATATACACACACATTCACAGATGTATTCATATGACCACACACCCTTCTTCCATTATTTTCATAGTGAGAAAGATATCATCAGTCACAGTTATTGTTTTTCCATATAAGAATGTAAATAGTTCAACTCCGATAAGTTCCTTTTGGTTTCTTTTCCCTGATTTCCTTCTCAGGCATCTCTTGCTTCTTGTATCTGGATGTCAAATTTTCTATTCAATTCTGGTTTTTTCCTCAAGAATGCTTGGAAGTCCTCCATTCCACTGAATGACCATATTTTCCCCTGAAACAAAATACTCAGTTTTGCTGGGTAGGTGACCCTTGGGTTCATTCCCAGCTCTTTTGCCCTCTGGAATATCATATTCCATGCCCTTCAAGCCCTCAGTGTAGAAGCTGCCAGGTCCTGGGCTATTCTGATTGTGTTTCCACAATATTGAAATTGTTTCTTCCTGACTGCTTGGAGTATTTTCTCCTTGATCTGGCGATTCTAGAACCTGGTTATAATATTCCTGGGAGTCTTCTTTTTGGGATCTTTTTCAGGAGGTGATGGGTGGATTCTTTCAACCTCTATTTTGCCCTCTGGATCTAAAACATCAGGGCAGTTTTCCTTGAGAATTTCTTTTTTTTTTTTTTCATTTTCTTTTTTTTTTTAAACAAATACTTTATTAACTTCTGTTTTACATCATTCATTTCTGCCAGATTTTGAGTTACAATCATTTTACCCCCATTATTCCCCTACCCAACCTCCCAGAATAGCAGTCCCACAAGATATCGCTTCCTCCAATCTGCTCTCTCCCATACCTTCTCCCACACCCCCTTCGACTTTTCCATTAGAGGAAGGTGAATCTTTGTGTCCCAATGCCTGCACATCTTATCTCCCAATTATAAGCAAAAGAGTATTAATAATAGTATTTATATATATATTTGAAACATTTAATGTTACGACCTCGAATTTCAGATCCATTTCCTTCCTCCCTTGTCACCCATTCCCTCTTGGGAGATAAGTAATTCAGTATATGTTGTACATGTCTAGCTATGCAAAACATTATCATAGTAGATATATTGTACAAGGCTGCTTATAATTCCCTCCCACTCATCCCACCCCCCACCTGGTCCATTCCCTACATAATCCTGTCCCTCTTCTATAGTGGGTACTTCCAACCTCTCCTCACCCCAAGGATGCCCTCCCATCCATCATCCCTCCTCTCATCCCCCTTCCCCCTATCCTGCTGCAGGTTGAGATATCCCATTTAGTATGTATGTCATTTTCTCCCTGAACCAAATTCAATGTGAATGTGGTTTTGCCTTTTTAGCCTTCCTTATTCTCCCCCTCCTTTGCACCCACTTCCCCTACATGAGATAGTTTACCCTACCATGTCTCTCCCCATCTCCTCTTGCCACTTTCCTCTCTCACCTCATAATTTCATCCCTTGAGTACTCTCCCTTCCCAACAAAATCAACCTATGCCCTCTATCCATATATAACTGTAACCATATACACACACATTCACATATGTATTCGTATGACCACACCCCCTTCTTCCATTATTTTCATAGTGGGAAAGATATCATCAGTCACAGATATTGCTTTTCCATATAGGAATGTAAATAGTTCAACTTTGATAAGTTCCTTTTGATTTCTTTTCCTGATTACCTTCTCAGGCATCTCTTACTTCTTCGTCTGGATGTCAAATTTTCTATTCAACTCTGGTTTTTTCCTCAAGAATGCTTGAAAGTCCTCTATTCCACTGAATGACCATATTTTCCCCTGAAACAAAATACTCAGTTTTGCTGGGTAGGTGACCCTTGGGTTCATTCCCAGTTCTTTTGCCCTCTGGAATATCATATTCCATGCCCTTCGATCCCTCAGTGTAGAAGCTGCCAGGTCCTGGGCTATTCTGATTGTGTTTCCACAATATTGAAATTGTTTCTTCCTGGCTGCTTGTAGTATTTTCTCCTTGATCTGGGGATTCTGGAACCTGGCTATAATATTCCTGGGAGTTTTCTTTTTGGGATCTTTTTCAGGAGGTGATCTGTGGATTCTTTCAACCTCTATTTTGCCCTCTGGATCTAAAACATCAGGGCAGTTTTCCTTGAGAATTTCTTGAAGGGTGATTTCTAGGTTCTTTCTTTGATCATGGCTTTCAGGTAGTCCAATAATTTTTAAATTGCTCCTGGATCTATTTTCCAGGTCAGTGGTTTTTCCCATGAGATATTTCACATTGCCTTCTAATCTTTCATTTGTTTGGATCTGCTTAACAGCATCTTGATTTCTCATAAAGTCATTAGCTTCCATTTGCTCCAGTCTAACTCTGAAGGAATGAATCTCCTCAGTGAACTTTTGAGATTCTTTTTCCATCTGGCAAATTCGACTTTTTAAGGCATTCTTCTCCTCATTGCCCTTTTGGGCCTCCTTTGCCATTTGAGTTAGTCTATTTTTTAAGGTGTTGTTTTCCTCAGTCAGGCTGTTGACCCTCATTTCATACTTTTCCTGCATCCTTCTCATTTCTCTTTCCAATTTTTCCTCCACTTCTCTTATTTGATTTTTAAAGTCCTCCTTAAGGTCCTCTATGGCCTGCAACCCACTCATGTTTTCCCCTGGGGCTTTTGGAGCAGGACTTCTGACCTCACAGTCCTTTTCCCGCTCTATGCCCCCAAAATAGGAGTCTAGGGTTGCATTTTTCTGTTTCCTTTGCCTTGGCATGTTGCCACTTAATTGCTTGACTTTTGGGCTTGTTGCCACACTATGGCTTTAAGGCCAGATAGAGGAATTTTCGTCCCGAACTGTGTGGGGGGCAACTTCCGTTTCTGGCAAGCTGTAAACCCACCCACAACTTCCACCCTAGATCACAATCCAGATCCAGGGAGGTTAAAGCAAGAGCGATTACCCCCCAAGACTGATCGCTGGATCTCCCCAGATTTGTAGGCTGGAGCCGGAAATGCCTCTGAAAACTACATGGCGTGTCTCCTCAGCAGCTTCTAGCCCCCAGGGGAGGGAGCTGACGCATTCCCCAAATACAGGTCCCAAAGTCCATAGGACACTAACCTCTTACTTTGTCCTAGGCAAGTCTATGTTGATAATTCTGGCGTCTCCACAGTTCCTGGTGTTCTGGGGTTCCTCCAGCCGGCTGCTGGCCCTGCCGCCCTGGGGCTAAAACCTCGGCTCACGTGGACCTGGGCTCGGCTCGGCTCCTGCACTCTGCGCGCTGCCGGCTCCCAGACCACTGCGCTGGTCCTTCCTGCAGGGTGCTGGGCTGTCCTCAGTGGGAGGTTAGCTTCTCTGTGTCGTTCTGTGGGTGCTGGGGCTCCAGAAGATTTTCAGAGTCTTTTTTTACATAGTTTGTGGAGAATCTGGGGGCAGAGAGGCTTGGACGAGCTGTTTCTATTCCGCCATCTTGGCTCCGCCCCTCGAGAATTTCTTGAAGGGTGATTTCTAGGTTCTTTCTTTGATCATGGCTTTCAGGTAGTCCAATAAT
This sequence comes from Gymnobelideus leadbeateri, assembly GCA_011680675.1. Classification (NCBI taxonomy): domain Eukaryota; kingdom Metazoa; phylum Chordata; class Mammalia; order Diprotodontia; family Petauridae; genus Gymnobelideus; species Gymnobelideus leadbeateri. The sequence goes on from WOXC01001111.1 coordinate 163,371, forward strand.
TTTTAAATTGTCTCTCCTGGATGTATTTTCCAGGTCAGTGGTTTTTTCCCATGAGATATTTCACATTGCCTTCTAATCTTTAGTTTGTTTGGATCTGCTTAACAGCATCTTGATTTCTTATAAAGTCATTAGCTTCCATTTGCTCCAGTCTAACTCTGAAGTAATCAATCTCCTCAGTGAACTTTTGAGATTCTTTTTCCATCGGGCAAATTCGACTTTTTAAGGCATTCTTCTCCTCATTGCCCTTTTGGGACTCCTTTGCCATTTGAGTTAGTCTATTTTCTAAGGTGTTGTTTTCCTCAGTCAGGATGTTGACCCTCATTTCATACTTTTCCTGCATCCTTCTCATTTCTCTTTCCAATTTTTCCTCTACTTCTCTTATTTGATTTTTAAAGTCCTTCTTAAGGTCCTCTATGGCCTGTAGCCCACTCATGTTTTCCCCTGGGGCTTTTGGAGCAGGACTTCTGACCTCACAGTCCTTTTCCCATTCTATGCCCCCCAAAATAGGAATCTAGGGTTGCATTTTTCTGTTTCCTTTGCCTTGGCATGATGCCACTTAATTACATGACTTTTGGGCTTGCTGCCACTCTATGGCCTCGTGCCAGACAGGAACTTTCACCCCAAACTTGCGAGGGGGCCAACTTCCATTTCTCGAAAGCTGTAAACCCTCCCACGACCTCCACCCCAGATTACAATCCAGATCCAGGGAGGTTAAAGCAAGAGAGATTACACCCCCAAGACTGATGGCTGGTTCTCCCTACAGTTTGCAGGCCAGGAGTTGGAACTGCCTCTGAAAACTACAAAATGGCATGTGTCCTCATCGGCTTCTAGCCCCCAAGGGAGGGAGCCGACGCGCTCCCCAAATACTGGTCCCAAAGTCCATAGGGCACTAACCTCTTACTTTGTCCTAGGAATGTCTATGTTGATAATTCAGGAGTCACCACAGCTGCTGGTGTTCTGGGGTCTCTCCAGGCGGCTGCTGGCCTTGCCACCCTGGGGCTAAAACCTTGGCTCACGGGGACCTGGGCTCCGCTCGGCTCGGCTCTGCTCCCTGCGCTTTGCGCACTGCACGCTGCCGGCTCCCAGATCGCTGCTATGGTCCTTCCTGCAGGGCTGCTGGGCTGTCCTCAGTGGGAGGTTAGCTTCTCTGTTTTGTTCTATGGGTGCTGGGGCTCCAGAAGTTGTTCAGAGTCCCCTTTTACATAGTTTGGGGGGATTCTGGGGGCAGAGTGGCTTGGATGAGCTGTTTCTACTCCACCATCTTGGCTCTGCCCCCCCCCCCCATATATATTATTATTAACATTCGGTTACATATAACTGGGAAATAAGATATACAGGCACTGGGGCATGGAGATCCAACATGCCCTACTGCAAAGTCAGAGGGGGTATGGGAGAAGGAATTGGAGACAGCATATTGGAGGAGGGGATATCCAGTGGGATGGCTATTTGGGGGTGATGGGTAGGGGGAAAATGGGGAGAAAGTCTGTAACTCAAAATCTTGCAGAAATGATACAAAATAGAAGTTAATAAAGCATTTGATTAAAAAGTTGGTCATTGAATTTATTAGAGATGACAGAAATTGATGAAGATGGAAGCAACCGCAATCTTAATAAGACAAAAAAAATCTTTTAAGATAATTTTGGGGCAACAGTGGTTGAAATTAGGAACTGGTCATGGCAGTTTCATGTTTAAAAGAACAAACAAGCAAACAAATGTAGTACAGAGGGCTTGAAGTTAAATACACGCTTGTTGGCTTGTCAGTTAAGGTCTTCCTAATCTAGCAACACAGAACTTATTAAACAATTAGTTTATTTATCAAATTAGCTTTTTTCATAACATTTTGCATAACACATTCCCATTAAACTATGAAATCTAGATTTCATCTTTCACTTCTATGCCTTGGCCAATTCTTTCCTCATTCTTGGAATGTTCTCTGTCCTCATCCCTGCCTTAAACATCCCTTATTTTCTTTCAAAGATCAGCTCAGGTGCCACATATAGTAAAGTCTTCACTTATTGTAATCATCCAATTTAAAAACATTTATTAAGTATCTATTATGTTCCATGAATTTTGCTAGGTCCTGCAGTAAAACATACAAGAAATGAAATATGCCCTACTCTCAATGAACTTACATTCTATCATGAGAGACAAAACATATCGATATAACAATGTACATAATGCTGGCTCATTTGATCCTCACAACTCTAGAAGATAGGGTCAATTATTATCCCCATTTTATGGATGAGGAAATTGAGATAGAGAGAAGTTAAGTAACTTGTCCAAGGTCCTACAACTAGTGAATTTCAGAAGCAGGATTCAAACTCAGACTTTCCTGACTCCAAGTCAAATGTTCTATACACTGTAAAATCTAATTATCCATCCTTTAGAAGTAAATTTTCAACAAGATTAAATTAAATTCAATGGATATCTGTTTGGAAGCTCTTGTGTGCCTGCAACATAGTTTGCCAGAGATCCCTTCTTTAATCCAAGTGTTCACTCTGGTAAATACTCTAAATATAAGGGGATTGTATTATTGTATATTAAACATGAAGTAGTAAATTACTAACCAGATCTCCCTTCTATGTGATTTCTTTTCTTCTTACTGCAAGTAAGAGGATCTTGGGAGGAGAGAGTTCATTTTAAAGCTCTGTAATATAAAGCAGCAGAAAAAAGTGTTGAAAAAACATGAAGAGAAATTAGAAGATTTTCTTTAAAGATGAGGAGGTCAGTGGCCAACATCACCTGTTGATTTTATTCAGCAACATTTTTGGAATGTAAGGTGTAAATATGTGTGAGTAAATGTTTAATTTTCCTAATTTCTTCCAGCCTGCTGAGCTGTTATATAGAATTAAAGACATGTCTACTGCCTGTTTAATGAGAACTGCCCCCACCCCCATTCATTTGACATGCATTTACATTGCCTTAAGAAATGAGGTTTTGAATTGGTATGATCATAGATTCTCTAGTAGCCAAGTCACAGATTTGGAGCACAGATGTAAATGAGCCATATTTCACATCTTTTGTGATAAATTTATTTAGCATAAATTCCTTCTCTGAAATATAGTTTACTGCTCTTTTTAATATGCAATAAGAAAAATCAAATAACTGCAGCCTCAAAAGACATTTTAATAGCTATTTTAAAAATGAAGCTTGAGTTATTATACACAGAATATAATTAGCTTAAATGGATACATTTATCCAGATTTTACATTGTATTATAAATCTCCATCCAGGAAAAGGCTACTAGGATACCTCACCATGACAAGCTGTAAGGGGTGGTATGGGGTGGGGATAACACTGAATTCTTGAAGGATAAGACATTGGAGTGATTGCTCTGGGAGGCCTTACCTATTTGGAAAGGCTGTATAGACCTTCTTATAGCAGGCCGAAATAATTTTAGAGCTATCCATCACTAGAAGTTTTGCCATAATCTAATATGTAAAAATTCATAGACATTATCTACTAAGTTGTAGAAAGTTTTTGATCTATGTTCAGTTCACAAAATGCATACTCACAATGACTGCATGACTTAACTTTTGATTTTTTGTCCTTTTTATTTGGGTTCTACAGTTTCACTAGTGTGAAGATCTTGAAGTAGGGGAACTATCTTCTATAGTTGAATGGCATCATTACTTAAGTGACTTGCCCAAGGTCACATGACCAGTTTATGTCAGAGGTAGGACTTGAACCCAGATCTTTATATTGATTCTACCACATTGCTTCTCATTTTTTAGTGTATTATAAATAGCATCATTAAAAAAATGTAGCTTATAAAACCTAACTGTGCTGATTCTTCTACAAATTATTTGAAGTTTTCCAAATTTAGAACCATAAAATTATATAATTTAAATATAGTTATACTTTGCATAAAGCAAATGAAAAAGAGATACATTATAGGTAATACATTTTTCACAAGTTCTTGCTTATGGATCATATTTTGTTTTTGTTTTTGATTGTATCAAGTCCCAGAATATTATAAGATCTAGTCAATAATATTCATAGCCATTCAAAAGAGTTTAATATAGAAATCTTGTAGAAAAAGTCACATTATAACATAAAATGCAAAAGTTTAGATAATAAGTATCCATATTTAGAATTGATATTGAAGGTCAAAAATACTCTGTCATGAAAAAGAGAGCATGGAGTGCAACGGGTTTAGAAAATTGTGTACTATTTTTGATTAATATTTTATATTTTCCAAATTAAATGTAAAATTAACATTTGTTTCTTTTTTATTTCAAATTATCTCCCTTTTTCCCTCTCTTAGATGGTAAACAATTTAGGGTATACATGTATAATCATGCAAAACACATTTCCTTATTAAGTTATGTTGTGAACATAAACTAAAACTAAAACCAAATCCTGAAAAAATAAATGGAAAAATAGTATGCTTCTATTTGCATTCAGACTCCATCTGTACTTTCTATGGAGGTGGATAGCTTTTCCCCCTCATACATCCTTTGGAATTATCTGGGATCATTATATTACTGAGAATACCTGTCATTTACAGTGGATCATCACACAATATTGCTGTTACTGTATGTAGTATTCTGGTACTGCTCACTTCACTTTGCATCAGTTCATGCAAGTTTTTTAGGTTTCTCTGAAACATCCTTCTTGTCATTTCTTATGGAATGATAGCATCCCATCACAATCATATACCACAACTTGTCCAGGCATTCCCCAATTGATGGGAATCCCTTCAATTTTCTGATTCTTTGCCAACACATAAAGAGCTGGTATAAATATTTTCATACAAATAATCCCTTTTCCCTTTTGTGGTACTTTTAGTTGCCTCAAGATTCTCCCACAATACAAAATCAAGCTATCAACCAATCAACACTAGCCACCCAATCAATCAGCACTTATTAATCACAATTATGTGCCAAATTCTGTGGTAGGGAGATGCTTGAGGTGGAGAGGCTAATTGGGAGACTTTTATTAATCCAGGTGAGAAGTATGTCTAAAGTCTAGCTAAGTGGTTAGCAAGGAGTCACATGAGACAAATGTTATGGAGTTAGAAAAACATCAAGATTTAGCAACTGTCAGAGTAGAAACAGCATGGCCAAGGCACTGTCCCCCCAAATCACCTCCAAACTATGTAAAAGGGGACTCTGAACAACTTCTAGAGCCCCAGCACCCACAGAACGAGACAGAGAAGCTAACTTCCCATTGAGGACAGCCCAGCAGCCCTGCAGGAAGGACCATCGCAGCGATCTGAGAGCTGGCAGCCCAGTGCAGCACGCAGTGCGTGGGGAGCTGAGCACAGGTCCGCCTGAGTCGTGGTTTTAGCCCCAGGGCGGCAGGGCCAGCAGCCGGCTGTAGGGACCCCAGAACACCAGCAGCTGTGGTGATTCCAGAATTATCAACATAGAATTGCCTAGGACAAAGTGAGAGGTTAGTGCCCTATGGACTTCGGGACCAGTATTTGGGAAATGCGTTGGCTTCCTCCCCTGGGGGCCAGAAGCCACTGAGGAGACACACCATTTTGTAGTTTTCAGAGGCAGCTCCAGCTCCTGGCCTGTGAACTGTAGGGATATCCAGCGATCAGTCTTGGGGAGTAATCGTTCTTGCTTTAACGTCCCTGGATCTGGATTGTGATCTGGGAGGGGGAGGTCTGGGGTGGGTATCCAGCTTGCCAGAAAGCTGTGAAGACCCCAACATTCGGGATGAAAGTTACCCTGTCTCTCAGCAGAACCATAGTGTGGCAAAAAGCCCAAAAGTCAAGTAATTAAGTGGCAACATGTCAAGGCAAAGGAAATAGATAAAACAGAAAAATGCAACCACAGACTCCTACTTTGGGGGCAAAAAGGATCAAAGCATGGAACAGTCAGAGGACTGTGAGGTCAGAAATCCTGCTCCAAAAGCCCTAAAGGAAAATATGAGTGTGTTACAAGTCATAGAGGACCTTAAGAAGGACTTTAAAAATCAAATAAGAGAAGTGGAAGAAAAATTGGAAAAAGAAATGAGAAGGATGCAGGAAAAGTATGAAATGAGGGTCAAAAGCCTGATTGAGGAAAACAACACCTTAGAAAATAGACTAACTCAAATGGCAAAGGAGGCCCAAAAGGGCAATGAGGAGAAGAATGCCTTAAAAAGTCGAATTTTCCAGATGGAAAAAGAATGTCAAAAGCTCACTGAGGAGATTCATTCCTTCAGAGTTAGACTGGAGCAAATGGAAGCTAATGACTTTATGAGAAATCAAGATACTATTAAGCAGATCCAGGTAATGTGAAATATCTCATGGGAAAAACCACTGACCTGGAAAATAGTTCCAGGAGAGACAATTTAAAAATTACTGGACTACCTGAATGCCATGATCAAAGAAAGAACCTAGAAATCACCCTTCAAGAAATTCTCAAGGAAAACTGCGCTGATGTTTTAGATCCAGAGGGCAAAATAGAGGTCGAAAGAATCCACTGATCACCTCCTGAAAAGATCCCAAAAAGAAAACACCCAGGAATATTATAGCCAGATTCCAGAATCCCCAGATCAAGGAGAAAATACTCCAAGTAGCCTGGAAGAAACAATTTCAATATTGTGGAAACACAATCAGAATAGCACAGGACCTGGCAGCTTCTACACTGAGCTTCCCCGTGCTATGCACACTGCTCGCTGCCGCCTCCCAGAACGCTGTGCTAGTCCTTCCTGCAGGGTTGCTGGGCTGTCCTCAGTGGGAGGTTAACTTCTCTGTGTTGTTCTGTGGGTTCTGGGGCTCCAGAAGTTGTTCAGAGTCCCCTTTTACATAGTTTGGGGGGGAATCTGGGGGCAGAGTGGCTTGGATGAGCTTTTTCTACTCGCCATCTTGGCTCCCCCCCACCCGAAACATTTAATCTTAAGACCTTGAAATTCAGATCCATTTCTTTCCTCCCTTGTCACCCATTCCCTCTGGGAAGATAAGTAATTCAGTATATGTTGTACATGTCTAGTTATGCAAAACATTATCATAGTAGAAATATTGTACAAGGCTGCTTATAACTCCCTCCCACTCACCCCATACCTGATCCATTCCCTATTTGATCCTGTCCCTCTTGTATAGTGGGTACTTCCAGCCTCCCCTCCCCCCAAGGATGCCCTCCCATCCATCATCCCTCCTCTCATCCCCTTTCCCGCTAGTCTGCTGCAGGTTGAGATATCCCATTTAGTATGTATGTCATTCTCTCCCTGAACCAAATTCAATGAGAATGTGGTTTTGCCTTTTTGCCTTCCTATTCTCCCCCTTCCTTGCAACCACTTCCCCTTGCTTCTTCTACATGAGATGGTTTACCCTACCCTGTCTCTCCCCATCTCCTCTTGCCACTTACCTCTCTCACCTCATAATTTCACCCTTTGAGTATTCCCCTTCCCAATAAATTCAACCTATGCCCGCTATCCATATATAACTGTAACCATATACACACATTCACATATGTATTCATATGACCACACACACTTCTTCCATTATTTTCATAGTGAGAAAGATTTCATCAGTCACAATTATCGTTTTTCCATATAGGAATGTGAATAGTTCAACTTTGATAAGGTCCTTTTGATTTCTTTTCCCTGATTACCTTCTCAGGCATCTTTTGCTTCTTGTGTCTGGATGTCAAATTTTCTATTCAATTCTGGTTTTTTCCTCAACAAAGCTTGAAAGTCCTCTATTCCACCGAATGACCATATTTTCCCCTGAAACAAAATACTCAGTTTTGCTGGGTAGGTGGCCCTTGGGTTCATTCCCAGCTCTTTTCCCCTCTGGAACATCGTATTCCATGGTGGCTCCCAGATTGCTGTACTTGTCCTTCCTGCAGGGCTGCTGGGCTGTCCTCAGCGGGAGGTTAGCTTCTCTGTGTCGTTCTGTGGGTGCTGTGTCTCCAGAAGTTGTTCAGAGTCCCCTTTTACATAGTTTGGAGGAATTTGGGGCCAGAGTGCCTTGGATGTGCTGTTTCTACTCTGCCATCTTGGCTCCATCCCCAGATCCACTTTTTAAAGTTTAATGACAGAATTCATGGAGGAGCTTAGAAAACTTCCTGCTACCTTTTCTGCCATCTTGTTTCTGCCCACTTTAATGAAATTTTAAGCTTAAAACATGGACACTGATTACATGCATTACTTATGGGGATTATGATAGATCTGATCAAAGATGGGACAAGGCAACATACAGGTTTCATAAACAATGTTTCAAGTGTCCTGGTTATAGTATAAAATTATCATAACTGTTTAGGATTTGTTTTGCTTCTATGTGAGTATGAGAAGCAACATTACATAGTAGATGGCAAGTTTTTGAGTCAGAATGGCCTGTGTTCACATCAGACACTTACTAGCCTTGTGATCCTTGGCAAATGATTTATCTTCTCAATGCCCAAGGCTAGTCTCTAAACTAAAAATTGTGATTCCAGTACCGACCTGCTTGAGTACAGTAAGTTTCCTCATTAGTCATTTCATATGCCAGTAAAGTTACAAATTGATTTTTTTAAGTTGACACAGAAAATTGAAGAAATTTCTGTCGACAAAATGTTGATTTGGCTATATATCTAAACTTTTCCTGACAGCTTCAATAACAGAGTTTATAGTGAATTTCTTAATTTTATGGAAGATGCCCCCAATATACTTCTTTTTTAAAATAATTTATTACTTTAACTTCAGTTAACAAGATTCAATTCCATACTTCCTTGATTTTCAAATTTCCTTTACCTCCCTCCCCCCTCACCCCACAACAGCATATAATTCAGTACAGAATCTGCAAATACATTCATATTAGACATTATTCCAATTACAAAGGCGTATTGTACTAGGTGGGATGAAATATGTTAGAGAAGAAATAAAACCAAACAATGAAAAGAAAAAGATCATTTAGTTTGCTTCCATCAGGATTCAGGCTCAGTTCTTTCTAGTTATATCTCTGGATGGCACATTTCTCTCTTTCTTGAGTCTTGACATATATCACTGCATTGCTGAAAAAGAGTCCAGTCTGTCATAGTTGGTCATCACACATATGGTATGTCTGTGATTGTATACAAATTTCTTCTAATTCTACTCTTCTAGCTCAGCATCAGTTTGTATAAGTCTCTCCAGGTAATTATGAAATCCGTCACTTCCTCGTTTCTTATAGCACAATAATATTCCATTACATTCATATACCACAACTTGTTTAGCCATTCCCCAATTGATGGGCACCCCTTTAGTTTCCAATTCTTTGCAACCACAAAAAGGGCTGCTATATTTTTGTACATATGGGTCTTCCTCCCACTTCTATGATCTCTTTGGGGTATAACCCTAGAAGTGGTGTTGTTGGGTCAAAGGGTATGAAATTATTTATAATCCTTTGGGCATAATTCCAGATTGCTCTCCAGAATGGTTGGATATGTTCACAACTCCACCAGCAATGTATTAGTGTACCAATTTGTCCACATCCTTTCCAGCATTTGTCACTTTCTTGTTTTTTCATCTTAGCCAATCTGACTGGAGAGATGTGGTATCACAGTTGTTTTGATTTGCATTTCTCTAATCAATAGTGATTTAGAGCATTTCTTCATATGTTTATAGATATCTTTAATTTCTTTCTCTGAAAACTGCCTGTTCATATCCTTTGACCATTTATCAATTGGGGAGTGACTTGTATTCATATAGATTTGGCTCCATTCTCTATAAATTTTAGAAATGAGTCCTTTATCAGAGACACAAGTTGTAAAAATTCTTTCCCAATTTCCCACTCTCTCTTGATTGTGGTTACATTGGCTTTGTTTGTACAGAAACTTTTCAATTTAATGTCAGCAAAATTATCCATTTTGCATTTTATAATGCTCTATAATTCTTGTTTGGTCCTAAAGCCTTTCCCTCTCCAAAAATCTGACAGGTAAACTATTCCTTGTTTTCCCAGATTGCTTACAGTATCATCCTTTACACCTAGATCATGTACCCCTTTAGACTTGATTTTAGTGTATGCTGTTAGATAATGATCTATGCCCAGTTTCTGCCTTGCTGTATTCCAGTTTTCCCAGCAGTTGTTGTCAATTAGTGCATTCTTATCCCCAAAACTGGGATCTTTGGATTTATCGAACAATAGATTACAATATTCATTCAAACTGCTGAGTCTCCTCGGACTAATCTATTCCATTGATCCACTACGCTACATCTCTGCCAGTTCCAAGCAGTTTTGATGACTGCTGCTGTATAATACAGATTAAGATCTGGCATATCTAGTCCACCTTCCCTAGCATTTCTTTTCATTAATTCCCTTGATACTCTAGACCATTTGTTTTTCCAAATAAATTTTGTTATTATTTTGTCTAACTCTAGAAAGTAGTTTTTTGGTAAATTGATTGCTATGGCACTAAATATATAGTATAGTTTGGGTAAAATTGTCATTTTTATTATCTTAGCTCAACCCAGCCACGAGCAATTGATATTTTTCCAACTATTTAGACCTGATTTTATTTGTGTGAGAAGTGTTTCATAGTTGTGATCATATAGATTCTGGGTCAATTTTGGCAAGTAGATTCCCAAATATTTTATAATGTCTACAGTGACTTCAAATGGGATCTCTCTCTCTCTCTCTCTCTCTCTCTCTCTCTCTCTCTCTCTCTCTCTCTCTCTCTTTTGCTTTCTGGATGGCAATTGGGGTTAAGTAACTTTCCCAAGGTCACATGGCTAGGTTTTTGTTTGTGTGCATTAAGTGTCTGAGGTCGGATCCGAACTCATGTCCTTCTGACTCCAGGGCCGACGCTCTAATCACTGCGCCACCTAGCCTCCCCCTCTTTCTATCTCTTGCTGTTGAGTTTCATTAGACATGTACAGGAATGCTGAGGATTTATGTGTGTTTATTTTATATCCTGCAAATTTTCCAAATTTATTTATTGTCTTAAGTAGTTTTTTACTTGATTCTCTAGGATTCTCTAAGTATATCATCATATCATCTGCAAAGAGTGATAGCTTGGTTACTTCTTTGCCTAGTTTGATTCCTTTGATTTCTTTTTCTTCTCTAATTGCTACTGCTAGTGTTTCTAGTACCAGATTGAATACGAGGGTTGATAGTGGACACCCTTGTTTCAGTCCTGATCTTATTGGAAAGGCTTCTAGTTTATTCCCATTGCATATAATACTTGCTGATGGTTTTAAATAGATGCTATCAACTATTTTAAGGAAGGCTCCATTTATTCCTATATTTTCTAGTGTTTTTAATAGGAATGGATGTTGTCCTTTGTCAAAAGACTTTTCTGCATCTATTGAGATGATCATGTGGTTTCTGCAAGTTTTATTTTTGATATGCGCAATTATACTGATGGTTTTCCTAATATTAAACTATCCTTGCATTCCTGGAATGAATCCTACCTGATCAGAGTGTATTATTTTTGTGATAAGTTGTTGGAGTCTTTAGGCTAATATTTTATTTAGAATATTTGCATCTAAATTCATGAGGGAAATTGGTCTACAATTTTCTTTCTCTGTTTTATCTCTTCCTGTTTTAGGAATCAGTACCATATTTGTGTCATAGAAAGAGTTTGGTATGACTCCTTCTTCACTAATTTTCCCAAATAGTTTGTAGAGTATTGGAATCAATTTGTCTTTAAATGTTTGATAGAATTCATTAGTAAACCCATCTGGTCCTGGAGATTTTTTCCTAGGGAGTTCATTGATGGCTTGTTTGATTTCTTTTTCTGAGATGGGGTTATTAGGCAATTCACTTCCTCTTCAGTTAATCTGAGCCACTTGTGATTTTGTAAATATTCATCCATTTCATTAATATTGTCATGTTTATGTGCATATAATTGGGAAAAATAATTCCTCATTATTTTTTTTATTTCATCTTTATTGGAGGTAGGTTCACGCTTTTCATTTTGGATACTCATAATTTGGTTTTCTTCTTTCTGTTTTTATCATATTGATTAAGGTTCTATCAATTTTGTTGATTTTTTTCATTTTTTTCATTTTTTCAGCTTTTAGTTTTATTTATTAATTCAATAGTTTTCTTAATTTCAATTTTATTAATCTCACTTTGGGTTTTCAATATTTCCAATTTAGTACTATATTGGGAATTTTCAATTTTTCTTTTTCTAGTTTTTTCAATTGGATGTGCAATTCATTGACCTCCCTTCTCTCTGCTTTAATTAAGTATGCACTCAGGACTATAAAACGTCCCCTTAGAACTGCCTTTAGTGCATCCCACAAATTTTGGTATGTTGTCTCATTATTATCATTCTCTTGAATGAAATTATTGATTGTTTCTATAATTTCTTGTTTGACCCACCAATTTTTAGGATTAAATTGTTTAATTTCCAATTAGATTTTAGTTTATCTTTCCATGGCCCTTTATTGCATATAATTTTTATTGCATCATGACCTGAGAATGATGCATTAATATTTCTGCCTTTCTGCACTGGATTGTGAGGTTTTTATGCCCTAGTACATGGTCTATTTTTGAGTATGTACCATGCACTGCTGAAAAGAAAGTAAATTCCTTTTTATCCCCATTCAGTTTTCTCCAGAAATCCATTATATCTAGCCTCTCTAAGATTCTATTCATCTTCTTAACTTCTTTCTTGTTTATTCTGAGGTTAGATTAATCGAGTTCAGAGAGGGGGAGATTAAGGTTCCCCACTAGTATAGTTTTGCTATCTATTTCTTCATCTAATTCCTTTAACTTCTCTTCTAGGAATTTGGATGTTTACTACTTTGTGCATGTATATTAAGTACTGATATTGCTTCATTCTCGATGGTGCCTTTTAGTAGGATATAGTTTCCTTCCTTATCTCTTTTAATTAGATCTATTTTTGCTTTTGCTTTATCTGAGATAAGTATTGCTACCCTTGCTTTTTTTACTTTAGCTGAGGCATAATCAATTTTATTCCAGCCTTTTACCTTTACCCTGTGGGTTTCCCTTTGTTTCAAATGTGTTCTTGTAGACAGCACATTGTAGGATTATGGTTTTTAATCTGTTCTGCTATCTGCCTCTGTTTTATGGGAGAGTTCATCCCATTCACATTCACAGTAATGATGACTATCTGTCTCTTTCCCTCCATCCCATTCCCTCCCCTGTTTATGTTTTTATTTCTTCCTTCTCCCTTCCCCTCCTTGAGATTTTCCCTTTTGACCACCCCCTCCCTCAGTGTTCCCACCCAGTGATCCTCCTTCTTTACCTACTCTCTCCCCTTACCACTCTTTCCCTCCCTTCTAATTCCCCCTTTGGTATCCTCCTTTTCCCTCTCCCTTACCCTTCCACTATCTAAAGGACACAATAAATTTTTATACTTATCAGAGTAAATTACTCCCCGTTTGATTCCAAACCAATGAGAGTAAATTTCAAACAGTGCTCCTCTCCCTCCCTCCTGTTCCTATATTTAATGAATTTATGTGTCTATTCACATTAGAATCTTAAACTTCACTAATTAAGTTGATCCCTCTTTGAACCAGAACCAGTGAGAATAGTGTTTAAATGATGTTCCTCTTCCTCTTTCTTTCCCCTCTTCTATAGTGTGTTTTAATGCCTCTTCAGATGGCATATTTTACCCTTTCCTATCTCATCTTTTGCTTTTTCCCATTATAGTCCCTTGCTCCCCTTAATAGTTTTTTTTTCATCTTCAGGTTAGTGCATTCATACTCACACCCTCTACCTAAGTATAACCCTTTTGAAGGTCATGATAATCATAAAGATTTCGAATATTGACAGTTATCAGCTCCACATATAGGGATGTGAACATTTTGCTCTTGTTCCATCCCAAGCAATGAGCATGTGTTTGTGGGTGTGGGTGTGTGCACTTATGCATGTGTGAGTCTGTGTTTCTCTTGTTTACCTTTTTATGTCTTTCTTGACTCTTGTAATTAGAGATCAAATTTTCCATTGAGCTCTGGCTTTTTCATCAGGAAAGTCTGGAAGTCTCTTATTTCATTAAACAACCATCTCCTTGCCTGGAAGATTATGCTCAGTTTTGCCAGGTAGTTAATCCTTGGTTGTAGTCCTAGCTCTCTTACCCTAAGAAATATCAGATTCCAGTTCCTCTGGTCTTTTAATGAAGAAGCTGCTAGGTCCTGTGTGATCCTAACTGTAGTTCCTCGATATTTGAATTGTTTCTTTTTGGCTGCTAGTAGAATTTTTTCTTTAATCTTGTAATTCTGGAATTTGGCTACTATATTTCTTGGAGTTTTCAGTTTGGGATCTCTCTCAGGAGGAGTCTGGTGAATTCTATAGATAGCTATTTTATCTTCTGATTCTAGGACCTCAGGACAGTTTTCTTTGACAATCTCTTGGAGGATGTTGTCTAGGCTGCTTTTTTCATCATGGCTTTCTGGTAGACCAATAATTCTTAGGTTGTCTCTCCCGGACCTGTTCTCTAGGTCAGTTATTTTTCCAGTGAGATATTTTACATTTTCTTTCAGTTTTTCGATCGTCTTGTTTTGTTTGATCGACTGTTGCTGCATCATAGAGTTCTCAGTTTCAGTTTGATTGTTTCTCATTTTTAGCGAATTATGGTCTTCAGCTAGTTTTTGAAGTTCCTTTTTTAGGGAGGTATTTTCTCCAATTACTTCACTGAGACGTTTTTCCAAGTTGGTCACTGCCTCCCTGATTTGGTCTTTAAAATTTTTCTTAAGCTCCTCCAGGAAAGCTATTTGGACTTGAGACCAGATCATGTTCCCTTCTGTGGTCTCTGGTGTGGGTAGAGAGTCTATATTGTCCTGTGTATTTTGTTGTTCTTGGCCTGCATAGTATGCTCGAATAAACTTTCTTGCCTTCTTGGAAACTCTCAAGCCTGGGGCTATTTCCATTAACTTGGGATTTCAATCTGGGTGGGAGACTTATCTGAGCGGTGCAGACGCCACACACTCTGCACTAGTCCTATCCGGACACACTGGGCTGGGCTCTGCCACTCCCCGTCTTCCAGTGGGCTCTGTCACTCCAGAATCCGCTCAGATTCACCCTTTGAGACTTAGTGACTGAGGAGCTCAGTGAGGTTACTGCTTCCTTTCCACCATCTTGGCTCCTCCCCCCAACTTCTTTAGCAGCACAGGAAAGGAGACAGATAGTGAACCTGATGAAATACTGAGAAACAGAAGTAGGAATACCTGCCAGGACTTGGAGATGAAAGCAACCAGAATTTGCTGCCTCTGGAGATTTCCATTGTGGAATTGAAGGAGCACTTCTCAGGTAAAATTCATATTTTGGCCAAGAACTAGACCATATGATTTAAATCCCTGTGGTTCTGAGATTTTAGGATTGTCCAAAATAGGAAATAATTGTCTTGCCCATGGATGTTATTTCCTTCCTTCCTTCCTTCCTTCCTTCCTTCCTTCCTTCCTTCCTTCCTTCCTTCCTCTTCCTTTCTCTCTCTTTTTATTTGCTATTTTCTCTCTTGCTTTCTTTCTCACTTTTCTTTCTTTCTCTCTTCCTTCTTCCCTCCCTGCCTTCTTTTCTCTCTCTCTCTCTCTCTCTCTCTCTCTCTCTCTCTCTCTCTCTCTCTCTCTTTTTCTTCTTCCCTTTCAAAATATTTTATTGGTACTTTTTCTTATCTTTTTTTATATACCTGTCACTTTTCATGGTATTTTCCCCTCTCATAATATAACCCTTTCTTATGACAAATAAGTATAGTCAATATAAAAAAAATCAACAAATTGGTCATCTCTGAAAATGTTACCTATAGTCCAGTTATCAATCTCTCTGTCAAGGAGCAAGAAGCTTGATTCATCATCAATCCAATGAAATAGAACAATATTTCTTCTAGGGCTTCACTTTAATTTTCTTTAGAGAGAAGGCATATTTCATTTTTTAATCTTTGTACCCCCAGGGCTTGTCAATTAACAAATGCTTGTTAACTAATCTGTTGATTCTTCTTCAATCCAGTCTTTCTATGAAATAGTGTGTGTGTGTGTGTGTGTGTGTGTGTGTGTGTGTGTGTGTGTGTGTTTGTGTATGAGTAGTTTGGGTATTGATAGTAACTGCTAATAAATGCTAGAGAACAAACAATGAAATATCTATTATTATAAAAAGAAGTTGAATTATATATAGGGTCAGTGCCATGGCATATGCTTAGAGTTACTATTTATGCCCCCAGTGAACCATAAGGAACTTTATGGGTGACTCAGGACTAATGGACTTATACTTTGTTATGATAAAAGACCCCTTATTAGCTGTGGAGCTGTGCACAGAACCAGTGTGGTCTCACAATAATTACTTAAGGTAAGTATCATATATAGATTTTTAACTGGAAGAGACCAATCTTCTACTGGATGCCTTTCCCAACCCTTCTTAATTCTAATGTCTTCCCTCTGTTAAGTGTTTTCATTTTATCTTGCATACAGCTTGTTCACATATATTTGTTTGCTTGTTTCTTCCATTAGACTGTGGTTTTCTCAATGGCAGAGACTTTTTAAAAACATCTTTTGTTATTCCTAGCATTTGTCACAGAGCCTGGCATGTAATAGGAGCTTGATGAAGTATTGATGGATTGATCTTAAGGGGCAATTGTTCCAGTCTTATAATTTTCTACAAATATGGAAAAAATAGCAAAATCCATTGACTTTAGGATCTTACATTAAGAGTTGGGGGAGGGGGAGCAGAGCCAAGATGGCGGAGAAGAAACAGCGCGTCCAAGCAACTCCCCCCCCCACATCACCTCCAAACTATGTAAAAGGGGACTCTGAACAACTTCTGGAGCCCCAGCACCCACAGAACGACACAGAGAAACTATCCTCCCACTGAGGACAGCCCAGCAGCCCTGCAGGAAAGACCAGTGCAGCAATCTGGGAGCCAGCATGGAATACGATGTTCCAGAGGGGAAAAGAGCTGGGAATGAACCCAAGGGTCACCTACCCAGCAAAACTGAGTATTTTGTTTCAGGGGAAAATATGGTCATTCGGTGGAATAGAGGACTTTCAAGCATTCTTGAGGAAAAAAAACAGAGTTGAATAGAAAATTTGACATCCAGACACAAGAAGCAAGAGATGCCTGAGAAGGTAATCAGGGAAAAGAAATGAAAACGAACTTATCAAAGTTGAACTATTTACATTCCTATATGGAAAAACAATAATTGTGACTGATGAAATATTTCTCGGTATGAAAATAATGGAAGAAGGGTGTATGGTCATATGAATACATATGTGAATGTGTGTATATATGTTTACAGTTATATATGGATAGAGTGCATGGGTTGAATTTGTTGGGAAGGGAGGATACTCAAGGGGTGAAATTATGAGGTGAGAGAGGAAAATGGCAAGAGGAGATGGGGAGCAACAGGGTAGGGTAAACTATCTCATATGGAAGAAGCAAGGGAGTGGCTGCAAGGGAGGGGAAGAATAGGAAGGCAAAAAGGCAAAACCACATTCTTGTTGAATTTGGTTCAGGGAGAGAATGACATATATATACTAAAAGGGATATCTCAACATACAGCAGAATAGGGGGAAGGGGGATGAGAGAAGGGATGATGGATGGGAGGGCATTCTTGGGGGGAGGGGAGGTTGGAAGTACCCACTATAGAAGAGGGACAGGATCAAGTAGGGTATGGACCAGGTGTGGGGTGGGATGGGTGGGAGGGAATTATATATATCCAACATATCTACTATGGTAATAGTTTGTATAGCTATACATGTACAACACATACTGAATTACTTATCTTCCCAGAGGGAATGGGTGGCAAGGGAGCAATGGAATGGATCTGAAATTCGAGTTCTTAAATTCAAATGTTTAATACATATATATATATATATGAGTTAGAAGGGAATCATTGAATCAAAGATTTTCAGAGTTGAAAGGCACTAGAGTAGACACAATCTAATACATACATGAAAATAATGCATACATTATAATGTAACCAAAACATGACTTTCAAACCTCTTTTTGAAGCTACTTAAAGAGTATGGAATTCATTACTTCTGGAAGCAGTAATTCACATGTGGATGGTTCTTAGGATGGTATTAGAAGGAGTCAGACAGGGCAGCTAGGTGTCACAGTGAGTAGATCAGTGGCCCTGCGGTCAGAAGGACCTGAGTTCTGATCGAACCTCAGACACTTAATGCACACACAAACAAAAACTTAGCTGTGTGACTTAACCCCAATTGCCCTCCAAAAAGAAAAAAAAAGAAGGAGTCAGACAGTCCTTAGTTCAAATCCAGGCAGTCATTTAACTCTGCCTCACTTCCTCATCTGTAAAATGAACTGGAGAAAGAAATGGTAAGCCACTCAAAAGTATCTTTTCTAAGAAAAAAAAAAATGCGGCCATAAAGAGCCAGGCATAAATGAAAAACGACAACAATTATGAGGAAGATTTTTCTAGACATCAATCCTAAACTTGACCAAAGATTACCTAGTCCAAATTTCTCATTTTACAGAAAAGAAAATGGAAGCCTGAGAGAGGTAAAGTCAGTTGCCCAAGGTCATATAGAGATTTAAACTAGGACTTATGACATGAAATCTTTTATTCTTTTCTCTCCACTACAGTGCTTTAGGAAAAACTCAGAAGGGCTTTGTTTAAATAGTATAACCTGTACTGTCTCTCCCTGACTTAACAGAAATTTAAGTTAACAGTGGTTCCTTTTACAGAATTGTGCTGATTTCACCAATGTTATTCCTTAAGCAAAAACTATGCCACCCAGTTAATCTACTTCTTGACATTCTCTGGTACCTAAAATCTTCTTCCCTGCCTTTCACTTCAGTTTCCAGCCTTAGGCAGAATTCCTTTTCTTAGGCTATCTCAAATTCCCAGCCTCAGGCTTGGACCCTTTCTTACTGTTTCTCTAGTGTTTGGCCTGAAGGTCAGCACCCACTCCTTGAAATTTTCCAGCTATTTCCTTGATTTTCCAAAGTTCTCATTTGACTTGCACAGGCCCTCTTTTGGAAATCTTTAAAATAAATGGAATTAAAAGTATATGCCTCTCTTATTCTATGTATGTAGACTTGAGCAAACTTTAAACAATATCTGCAACTATATTAAGAATTGCATCTGACTTATTAAATATGATATTTTTCACAATTTCTATCAAATTTGAAACTCAAGTAGATGGTCAGAGAAAAATGGTCTGGTTAACATGTACTTTGTTATGGGAACATTGAATTTGACATACATCAATTCAACTTACATCATTTAACTCTTAGCACAATTTCTAGAAAGTTAACTTAAAACCTAAGTTTGAAGACTATCACATAATATGGGAAGGATAAAATAATAGTACCAAGAAGTAAAGGTAACTGAAATACATCAGATCCTTCTGTATAAATGTTATCTGATATTTTGAGAGAGACAGCATTTGGTAGGTATGGGGCTTCTAGCCACTTAAAGACCCTGTTTATATGAGTTGCACTGACTGAAAAATTCATCTTGTAGTCCTGCCTGGAGTCAGGAAGACTCATCTTCCTGAATTCAAGTCTGGTCTCAGAAACTTATAAAATGTGTGATCCTGGGCAAGTCACTTAACCTTCTTTGTCTCAGTTCCCTCAGCTGTAAAATGAGTTGAAGAAGGAAATAGAAAACCACACCAGTATCTCTTTCAAAGGCCCCCCAAATGGGGCCATGCAGGATCAAAAACAAAGTCAACCTTTTAATTTTATTTTATTTTGCATTAATGTGCGTGTTTATTTTTAGTTTACAGGATTCAATTCCGTAGTTCCTTGAGTTTCAAATTTCCCTTCCCTCCCTCCTCCCACCCCACCCATGATGGCATATAGTCTAGTATAGGATCTGCAAATACTTTCACATTAGACATTAGTCAGGTTACAAAGGCACATTTTACTACATGGAGTGAAAAATGGTAAAGAGGAAATAAAACCAAATTATGAAAAGAAAAAAGACCAAGTAGTTTGCTTCCATCAGGATTCAAACTCAGTTCTTTCTAGTTATTTCTCTGGATGTAGGCATCTATTTCATTCATGAGTCTTTTGGGATTGACTTATATCACTGCATTGCTGAGAAGAGTCTAGTCTGTCATAGTTGGTCATCATACATATGTTGTGTCTGTAATTGTATACAAATTTCTCCTGGTTCTACTTTTCTCCCTCAGCATCAATTTGTATAAGCCTCTCCAGGTAAATATGAAATCCATCTGCTTTTCGTTTCTTATAGCACAATAGTATTCCATTACATGCCTATACCATAACTTGTTTAGCCATTCCCCAATTGATGGGCAAGCCTTTAATTTCCAATTCTTTCCAACCATGAAAAGAGCTGCTATAAATATTTTTTTGTGCATATGGGTCTTCCTCCCACTTCTATGATTTCTTTAGGATATAATCCTAGAAGTGGTATTGCTGGGTCAAAGGGTATGAAGTTATTTATAGCTCTTTGGGCATATTTCCAGATTGTTCTCCAGAATGGTTGGATAAGTTCACAACTCCACCAGCAATACATTAGTGTTTCAATTTGCCCACATCTTCTCCAGCATTTGTCATTTTCATGTTTTGTCATCTTAGCCAATCTGACTGGAGAGATGTGGTACCTCAGAGTTGTTTTGATTTGCATTTCTCTCATCAATAGTGATTTAGAACATTTCTTCATATGCTTATAGATATATTTAATTTCTTTCTCTGAAAACTCCCTGTTCATATCCTTTGACCTTTATCAATTGGGGAATGCAAAATCAACCTTTTTGCTAATAAGACTTGTTTGCATTTAGTTATTCATGTCTTTTCATGACAAGTATGCTTCCTGTCCCAAGGCCTAGATTCAAAGACTTACCAGCTTGATGATAAGTCTTACTTAGAGACTTTCCTTTTCTAGTACAGTCTTAAAATCTTTAGGTTATAGCCAGGTCCTTATAAAAGCAGCAGAATAAACATTTAGTGAAGAATGGCAAATATATAAAATGAACAATTAATATTTCATATCACATTCACTTCTTCCCTTATTCTTCAAAATCGGGGTGGCAATTTGGAAAGACAAAGAGATTTGGAATTAGAAGCCCTGTGGTCTAATCCCAGCTCTAATAAGTTCTCTTCCAGTTGTAAACCTGTGATCCTATGAATTATTTGGAGCATATTAGACTAGAAAATGGATTCAACATGTATGTAAATTATGTATTATATAAGTTATATAAATACATTAACTAAATTATATTAAAATATAAAAAAAATATTTCATATAGTTTTCCCTCTGTGTATTGTGTGCGTTTATGTCCTAATTTTAGAAATAAATTTAAACTCTTTTCTGGAGCACTATCTTTGAATCCAGAGGCCATAAGTGTAAATTCTTCCAATGTTTCTTAGTACCTGTGCGATGTTTTGCAAGTCACTTAATCTCCAATTTCCTCATCTGTAAATTACGATAGATGAGACTCAATGGCTTCTGATGTTTTTTAGAGCTCCAGGTCTATGATTTCTGGAAAAAGTGAGCAATTTGTCCTTGATCTACCTTTCCATGCTTATTACATAAATTATCTTTCATAAATGCTATGTTTTGGGGAAAGTGAACTTATTCCTCATAGTTAGAATGCTATTTCCTATATTTTTGTGTTCCCACTCTCTATCCTCGATGCCTTGTTTATACTTCTTTACCTCCAGCTCTTGCAATTCCTAATTTCCTTTAAGACAGCCCAAGGGTGACTGTCTATATGAAGCTGTTTTTAATTTAGTCACTGCTAACTGTGAGAAATGTCTCCCCTAAAATAATCATCTATGTTATATATATATATTTTCACAGGGTATCTCTTCTGATTGAATGTAAGTTCCCTGAGGGTAAGGATGGCTTTACATTTGTTTTGTTTTTGTTATTTTTTTGAGGGGGGATTGTGTTTGTTTTATTCCAGTGTTTAGTATAGTGTGTAATAGACTCAGTAAAAGTTTGTTGAGTGATTGAATTTTCTTTAATTTTTTTCAACTAAAAATTTGACTGTAACCAAAGTCCCAAAGCCTTTTCATATTGGATTCTCTCTTCATTGGTGGAGATCAATGCCCCATCCCTGCATGAGGGCAAGGCAGAGTTAGTGAGAGTGGAAGAGAGGAGAGCTTTGCTGCCTTTAGTTTCCTTCAAGTATTCTTGAGCATCTCTAGGTTCCTTTGGCCTCTTCAAACCTTTGTTTGCTTCTGCTTTCCGGCTTCAAGAAAGAATATGAGTATTGTCAATGCCATTTCAGATTGCTAAAGAAAGAATTGAGACTCTGAAAAGAAACCAATGTGAATGGACCCTGCAGTCTCCTTCATGTCCTTATCCCCAGCTTGCTACGCTAGAACTTTGGAGAAATTTGCTTTGGTTGAGATCTAGAACTCTCTCATGGTTGAGCTGAGTTATCTCATGCCTACTGTGAGAGCTCCTTCACTCTGTAGTCTGGTATATACTCTTTTGTATATAATTTATTTGGTTTCTCTTTTGCTTTCAATTTGGATAGATTGATTTCTTTACTATTAACCATGCATGTCCATTGTGGAAGTTGTATTTTGTAAGAAGTGAGTCAAGTCTTATATTTAGAGTGTGGGCTCCTACTTTCCCCATTAATGAACAATGATCAGAATTAGAACTCAAACCTGAAAATGAAATATCTTAGATTAATGATACTTAAAGGACTAGATAGATAAAATTCTAAACCAGTATTTCCCCTCTCTGAGAAGAGCAGAACAGAGTGGCCAAGCTTCTGACCCCACCTTCCTGCTTCTCCTATTGGCAGTAATTAAAATCTCCTTTGGAGAATCGTGGTGGGGAAAGAGGCTAGGGATGTCTGTTTTGTCTGCCTTTCAGTGACATGATAACCCCACAATGTTACATAAGTGAGTTAGTCCTCACTGGACAAAGATCGATTATATCTTCTTCCCATCTCCATTCAAAAAGAAAAACAAAATCTTTGTAGCAAATATGCTTCAATTAAAGTCAACTATAGAAAGTAAGATCCTGGAAGGTTGAAAATATTTCATCGTTGTCTTTGAATATCTAGCATTAATCACAGTGCCTTGCTCAGAGTAAGTGCCAAATAGATGTTTGCTTATCATACCCAGTTAGGTCCATTTCCTTTCCTATCTTCTGCATTCAGTTCCCTTCTGAGATAATACTAGTAAATGTTTAACAATCTACCACAGGTGGAAATATCCGAACACATTTTAAAATATAATCTGAATTATTAACATATTGCCCATCACTTTTTTGAGTCTAGGCAATAAAACAATAAATCAAATACTGATTTTAAACATTTGCCAATTTACAAAGCGGAAATGCTCATACAGAAAATTTAACTTTCACTAGGCAGATCCAGCTGGCTCCAACACACTGCTGCTTTATGTATTATTTATCCCCCATTAGATTATAAGCTCCTTGTGGAGTGTCTTGCTTACATCTGTACCCCTAGGGATTAGCATAGTGTCTGATTCAGAGTAAGCATGTAGTAAAGGGGTGGGGAACCTGCAACCTCTGGTCTCTGTGGCCTAGAGGCCACAGGTTTCCCACACCTGATTTAAACATTGTCTCCTCTGGTTTGTTCAACTGTGAAAAGGGGATAATGATAGCACTTAATTTCCAGGGTTGTCATGAACATAAAATATGTCAATATTTATAAATTGCTTAGTATGGAAGATGCTTCATAAATGCTTGTTCCTTTCCTTTTCTCCTTCTGCCTGGCATCCTTATATCCTAATGCTGTTCCTAGGGCTATGGTCAAGTTCATTCTCCCTCTGAGCTTCAGTTTACTCATGGATAAAATGAGAACGCTGGACTTAAGATCACCAAGCCCCCTTCCACCTCTTCACATTTTTTCAATTTGTCATATATTTCAATATTGCTTCATAATTATTTTGGAATGTCACTTCTAATCCAGGGACCCTGAAGCAAAGCCATGGTTGACATAGGTATGATTTAGTCATACAGACTCCTCAAATAGTCTTCCTTCAGCTCATGTACTCATTGAGGATTTCCTCTGGGATTATTAGAATTTGACTCAGTTTTGGTTTTATAAAGGAGAAATCAAGATAAGTCACAAAACACAGAATATGTTAATTCAGTAAGGAATCATAACCAAGTCGACTAAAATTAAAATAAAATATTCCCTGGGGGGCAGCTAGGTGGCACAGCGAATAGATTGCCAGGCCTGGAGTCAGAAGGACCTGAGTTAGGGTCTGGCCTCAGACACTTAACACACACACACACACACACACACACACACACACACACACTAGCTATGTGACCTTGAGGAAGTTACTTAACCCCAATTGCCCTCCAAAAAAAAAAAAGCAAAATAAAATATTCCCCACCCACTCCCAGAGAGCCCCCTCACTCCCTCACGCTCTATACCAGCAGTTATCTCTTTTTTATCTCAACACTCTTTTATACACTCTTGAAAATTATAGAAGACCTCAAAGAACATTTCTTTTTGAATATGCTATATCTATCAATATTTACACTATTAGAAGTAAAAATATCTAAATAATAAAGTAAAAAAATAGTATTGACCTCAAGAATTCCCAACAGGACCTCTTAAACTCCAGGAAATCCCTGGACCACTCTTTGAAAATGTTTGATTTATATACCATTAATACAGCCCTACAATGCTAGCCTCGGATGAGGCTTTTACCAATGCTCAGTATTCTAAGGTCTTCCTTTATTTGATCATTTCACATTTATCCCATATATATATATATACATATATATATATGTATATATATATATATATATATATATATATAAACTATTTGTACATAATTGTTTGCATTCTGTCTTCCCCATTATTTGTGATCTCCTTGAGACCTGTCTTATGTGTGTGCATATGTGTATATATGTTTGTGTATATACATATATCCATATAAAACCTAAATGTGTGTATATACGCAGATATATATATCCTCATATATATATATAAATCTGTGTATATATATATATATATATATATACAGATTTATATATATATGTGTTGTGTATCTATGTACATTGGGTGTATTTGCAATGCACATACATACATACGTATACATATATATGCGTATGTATGCATATATGCATGCACACAAATACACACATAAACACACAGACACACACACACATCCCCAGGGTTTAGCACAGTTCCTGGCACGTGGAATCCATTTAATGAAACATTTATTGAGGAATTTTGTTGACCAGCTGATGTCAACAAAGGATGTACTCAAGTTGACATAGAATCAAGTAATCTATTTTCATGTTGGGACCTACCTTCTTTCAAGACCTAAATAGTGTGACTGACAATGTTACTAAAGGGCAGCATCTAGGTTTTTCCTTTGAAATCATGGTTCTGTGCCTTACCATTCTTTATATCTGTCCCTTTTTGGGTCCGTGACTCAGGACTCCTACTTCTTCCTGGTCATCTCCATTGCTCCCCTGATTCAATCATCTGAATTCAGGGTCATAGCAAAACTGAAGTTCTGGAAACCTGAAATAAGTTTAATCCCAAAGTTAATAGATCCATGGGAAATGTAGTCTTTTCCTTCATATGAGTCTCTATTACTTATTGAAATTTCATATTGTGATCTTAGGAAATCATTCATTCAAATACAAACATGATGTTAGCCTCCTCCCTCTCTCTTTCAAGTCTTCTTGTTACTTTTGTGTAGTTGCACATTTTGTTAAGGACCCCACCCCCCAGAATAATGCAAAAGTTTGGAATATGGTTCTCTTATAGCTGTGACCTTGTAGTTCTCTGTAAAAGTACTTCTTTATGTGTTCTTCAATAGACCCTTGCATTTTTACAACCTAATCTAATAACTGTCACACATGGCTGAGAGAAAATATGGCCATACACAACTGGTAGCTTCGGAACAGTGATTTTTATTTCAGGAGAAAATCCAAAAAGAATGTAAGCCATTGGTCATTAGTAGTAACTCATTGCCCAGGAGGAGGAGATGGGAAATTTTTAAAACTGGTATTTACTATAAAGGAAGTGTGAAACCACATCCGAGCAAAATGGCAGCTAAAACGTTGGGCCATTCATCAGAATGAGTAATATTTTAAATTCATATGAATTGGAAGGAAAGTGAAGGTTATGTCCACTGAAATTATTCAGCCTCTCTGTTCTGTTTTACCCACTATAATAGACTATACTTTATACTAGACTTTTTTCTAATTCTTCACTGTATCTATATTGTGTTCCTGAAAACAGCTGGGCAGCTTATGTCAGCTCACTTGACACAAATGTCTCCCCCTCCCCACTGGTTTTATACTTTGAACATTGATATTATATTAGCAAATTTGAACCTGGAAGCAAAATGTTGAAGAAAAGCTGTAATCCTAATAGTGCAAACTTACTTTGTCCCCGAAAGACGTTTACATAGAGTTACTGTGGTTTCCCTAAAATGAAGAGTTTTTAAAAATAATTCTGTTACCATAAGGGAACATATTAAAGACACAGCCTCCTATGTTGTCTTGAAAAGAGAAAATAATGAAAACGGCTCTTATTTCTGTAATACTTTATGATATAAAAAGAGTTTTCCTTGCAATAGCCCTGAGAGATAGCCCTGTGCTTTTCCTCATTTCCAGGTCTACAAAAATGAGCTAGCATTATATGGCTCCATTATATATGTTACATTTTTTCATCTGTTAAATGCAGATAATAGTAATATAGGTTAAGGGGGATACCTACCACAAGTATGTAAAAATTTCCGAGATGGAATGGGCAGGTAAAAACAATTTGTTCTAACAACCATGAAAGAGACTGAAGCAGGTACTGTAGAGCACTTAGAGCTTGGTCAGACATTGAAGACACCAAGGTCATCCCCTGCATCCTGGGCCATTGCCAGTCATCTTGACTTTTATTTTGTCACTGGACTTCAAGGTCTCTGGAAGAGAGAATGAGACTGACAACTTTGTGCAATTCTACCTCACTTAAATCCAATTCATTTTCAAATCAAGACATAACCTCATGATGTCATTGGCCCTTTTTGAAGGGAAGAACAAATAAAAGACATATCATTATTCCCTCTTTACAGAACAGTAATATTCCATTATATTTATAAAACACAAATTGTTTAGCTATTTCCAGTTAATGTCACCTACTTTTTATCCCTTTTAATTACTACAAGATATGCAGATGTGAATAGTTGTTGTACATGGGACATCTTAACTTTTATCATTGACCTTCTGGGGAAATATGACTAATAGTGAAATCTCTAGTCCAGAGGGAATGGACAGGAAAATTTCACAGTGATCCAGGTTAAAAGGAAATTGTACAAAAGGACAGATGATTCATTTATCACATGGGTAATAGAAGGTCCAGGAAAGCTCACATGATAAGTTAGATAGCATATAAGAGGATATCACTTAAATTGGTAAATAGTAGATTTCAAATTAGCAAATGGGAGAAGGTCCAACTCTTAAAAAGAGAAGAACAAACATGAATGTAACTAACAAATCAGATATAATAATGTAAAAAAAGCTACTAAAAATGTCAGCTTAAGTATGTTGTTGACTTTTTTTCCATTTCATATTACTTTTTTTTATTATTTCCATTTTATGTCATAAAAAGAATAATTATGAAGCCATAGGATTGATATAAAGACAGATTCTCCATTTTATTTTTAGAACAGTGTAAGAATGTATCTTAAGTACTGAATAAAGTTTTCATGATTTTGTCATTTTGATGAGATACTTATATATGCTATTTATATACATAAAAGTTAACTATTATCTCTTCCACATGGTGAAAATAATAGTTTCATTGAAATGAGTTATGGGTGCCTTTTCTTTACAATAGTATCATTTCGTAGTGACTCTCCTCCAACATTCACGTGCCAACATACCCCTCTATTTGAACAAAGAAGTACAGCAAAGTAAAACAGCTCAAATTTAGATAACATCTGCCCCGTTTTACATCTCTAGCTCACTACTTCTTTGTGAAAGAGAAGGAGGCATGTTTCTCCAAGGATTCACTGAAGTCACAGTTAGTCACTGTGATGATCAGAGTTCCAATGACTTTTTATTTTGTCTTCCTTTATGTTATTGGGGTAATGATGTAATTTTTGCCTTGCAATTTCATTCAGATCACTCTAGATTAGTTTACACAACTTCACAGTCTACCAGACTCCTGGAACCTCACATCCCAATGCATGTGTGGCTTATATGTTTTATCCACCAGTGGAATGTAAATTCTTTGTGTCCATGAGCCATTTTAATATGTTTGCATGTTAAATTATTTCACAATCTTGTTTCAACCTATCTTTCCAACCCTATTGTGCATTATTCTCCTTCTTGCATATTACAATCCAGCCAAACTCTCTCTCCTCTTCCTCCTCCTACTCCTCCTCTTGCTCTTCCTCATCCTCCTCCTTCCTTATACATTGCTTATAATCTTCTGCCTAAACTTGTTTTCATTGGTTTTCTTTCATGCCTGAAGTGTTTTTATTCTCACCTCTATCTCTCAAGAACATTCTACATTAGGCCTTTCCTTGTTTCATATAACTTTTAGTTCCATCATCTAAAAATTTATGTTATATGTTTTCTTTGCTAACTGTGTATGTATCTTTGAAACAGACTTATGTGTGGTGATCAAAACATGTGGCATACACAGGACGTGGCAGGCTATATTGTAGATTATCTTAGTTGATAATCACAACAACCTTCACCCTGTTCTAATAGTTATTGGCTCATTTCCTTAATAATTCTATTCTCCAGTTTCTAATTTAATCAAGGGAAATTATCTGGTATTCCTTTCTTTTCTCCCAAAGAAATATACATGTGGGGGTGGAGCCAAGATGGCCGAGTAGAAACAGCACTTCCAAGGTGCTCCCCACACACCACTTCCAAACTATGTAAAAAGTGGACTCTGAACAACTTCTGGAGCTCCAGCACCCACAGAATGACACAGAGAAGCTAACCTCCTGCTGAGGACAGCCCAGCAGCCCTGCAGGCAGGGATAGGCCAGTGCAGTACAGCACAATGCTCTGGCAGCTGAGCGGAGCCCAGGCACACCGGAGCTGAGGTTTTAGCCCCAGGGTGGCCAGGCCAGCAGGCAACTGGAGGAACCGCAGAACACCAGCAGCTGTGGTGATTCCAGAATTATCAACACAGATATGCCTAGGACAAGATGAAAGGTTAGTGCCCTATGGACTTTGGGACCAGTATTTGGGGAAAGCATCGCCTTCTTCCCCTGGGGGCAAGAAGCAGCTGAGGAGCCTCAGCACAGAAGCCATTTTGCAGCTTCAGTGTTTCAAATGTATATAAATACTATTATTAATGCTATTTTGCATGTAATTGGGAGATAAGATGTGCAGGCTTTGGGGCACAGAGATTCACCTTGCCCTAATGGCAAGGTCGAAGGGGGTATGGAAGAAAATATGGGAGAGAGCAGATTGGATGAGGGGATATTTTGTGGGACTGCTATTCTGGGGTGGTGGGTAGGGGCAAAATGGGGAAAAAATTTAACTCAACATCTGGCTGAAATGAATGATGTAAACCAGAAGGTAATCAAGCATTAGTTAAAATTAAAAAAAAAATTATTAATTATAGACACACAAAAAAGAATTATACATGTATAAACTCAATTATTCTACTCTGATTCTTATGTGGTAATTTATTAATGAACAAAATAAACCTATTTTTGTAACCTTTTGTTTATCTCTCAATACATTAGGTATTGGCTCATAGACAGGCATTGGGCTAAGGATGAGGGATACAAAAAGAGGCAAAATATAGTCCTTTACTTCAAGGAAATCACAACATAATGAGGGAGACAATGACCAAAAAATATGCAGTAAAAAGCTATATGTAGGATCAATAAAAAATAATTAAAAGAGAGGAGACACTAGAATTAAGAGTAGGTAAGGGAGGATTCTTGCAGAAGGTGGGATTTTAGTTGGGACTTGAAGGACACCAGGGAAGTCAGTAGGTAGAGATGAAGAGTAAGTTCATTCTGGGCATGGGGGCCAATCAGAGAAAATTCTCAGAGACTAGAGATTCTGACTATCTTCATCATAGTATCAAACCTTGGTCTCCTAGACTTAGGCTCACATCAAAATTATTTGCTGTACAATTAATTAGCAGCATAATGAATCATATAAAGACATATTTTAATACTTCTATTTAATACTGTTAAAATGTTGATAGAGTCTCCTCTGATGATAGGTTTGAGCTGGTAACTCGTAGGTAAAGGTATCACTGTTCTGTCAGGGTGGAAGTCAAATTCTCTCAAGAAGTCTCTTCAGTACATCTTCTCCACTGGATAAAGGTTAAATTCAATTTTCTCAAAATAGCTCATCAGACTTCTTTTTCTTGTCAGTTAACTGAATATCTCAAGACGTAAATTCTCTTAGAAGTTAGTTTCCTGGGTTTTAAATGAAAGTATCCATTGAATTTTAGAATGTTAGATACCACTTAAGGTAAAGTTCTTCCTTATACTCAATTTATAGAGCAATTGTACACTCTGGGACAGCATTGTGTAAGCTCTGAGTCTTGGGCAAATTTATTATCTCTATTTTAAAAATGGAATCTGTCTATACAACTTAAAAGGTATTCTTTGCTTATTTCTAGGATTTGTTTCATGAATATTTAATAAAAACACACTTATTGTATATCAGACCATTTTCCCCTTCACAAATGACAAGATAAAGGTCCAAAGAGGATGAGATGTTGACAATTCCACACAACCAATGGTAGAATCTCTACTAGAAACCCAAGATTCCTGTTCCCTCTTTCCACTGTACCAAACCATTTATCTTACCACACAAAGATCAAAGTTTATCTCATGAAGATGTCCTTGTTGCTTTGTGTCTTGAAATCGAATGTCAAATATGAAGCAGATTATGTGGAAGTCTGTCTACTAGCCAAGATGCATTTAAGCTTTGCTTTAGTGTTTCCTTTTTTTTTTTAATCAAACCAGGAGCTAGATATATCCTTTCTCCACTAGACTCGATTTAAACTGCAACTGACTTGAAAGTTTTTCCCTAGTGTGACAATCACTCCGATACCTTATTCTTATTCTATTCAGTCCACAAAACCTTTCTCAGGAATCTCTTATGTGCAATGCACTTTGCCAGGTCAGATATATATATATATATATATATATATATATATATATATATATATATATATATATATATATATATATATATCACGCACACACACATATAAGCTGCGTCCAACTCTTTATGATCACATGTGGAATTTTCTTTGAAAAGATAATCAAGTGGTTGGTTATTCCCTTTTCCAGCTTATTTACAGATAAGAAAACTGAGGCAAACAGGGTTAAGTGTCTTTTCCTGTGTCATAGAGCTTATAAGTGTCTGAGGCCAGATTTGAAGTCAGGAAGATGAGTCTTTTTGACCCCAGACTCAGTACGTTATCCACTGGAGTAGAGAAAGGTATACTCTATCAAGTATTTATTATGTATTTACTCTGCTGGTTGTGTTTGGGCAACATTGCATAGTGAATAGATTACTGAACTTGAAAGTCAGAAGATCTTGGCTCAAACCTTGTCTCTGACATTTATTGTCAGTGCAACCATAGGAAAGCCATTTATTTCCTATTGGGAACCAAAGAGGCCTGAACCAGGACTTCAGATAATTACCTTGATATCAATGGACCTGAATATCAAAGACCTCTTTGTGAAGCAACTTTTCCTCAAGTTAGCTCCTCAGTTATTTGTTATGGGTTACACTTATAAAAATGGTGTTTAAGTTCTGAGACCAACAGGCTCTGCCACAAGACTTTAGTTGTTCAGAACCAAAACATTTGAATTCTTGGGTGGTCAGTGCCTATGCACATGTACTTGATGATGTGGCTTTGGCTTCAGGCCTTGAAGCGAGCTCTCAAGAGCATCCTTTGTAATGTGACTTCATATGAAAGGAGTTAACTGACTTTTCTTAAGACTTTCTGGCACCTAGAGAACAGAAGGCCTTACCGCCATGCTACTTCTAGGATATGACAGACTAAGATAATGGTATGAAGACTTGAGATTCCTTCCTTTGTCTGTTTGCTCTATAAAAATCTTGTCCTAGGAATCAATAAATGGAGTTCATCATTCTTCCTTGAACTACCCATATGGCCTAGTCATTTGTTATCCATGTCTCCGAATCATGCTAAGGGCTGGACACTGAGCAGCCCACGGCAATTTTCAGTACAAACATGTATTAGGTTTAGAACAGGAAATTATTCCAACTCAAACAAAGTCACAAAAAGCACAAAAGAATGATAGTGTGCAGGAAAACAAAACATTAGCCCAGAATTCCATGTCCATTTATTATTACTAGCATAGCAATGGAGGGTGACATTCAAGCTTCAAGGGAATCTATAGATTTTTGCAAAAAATACCAATTGACAATGTCACCTCTTTCAAAATATTGTTGCCCAATCAATGAGCATCAGTTTTGTTTCTTAATCTTAACTAACTCCAAAAGTTGTTGCTGATTGAGCATTTCAGTCATGTCTAACTATTCATGACCCAATTTGTGGTTTTCTTGACAAGAATAGTGATTGGTTTCTTATTTTCTTCTCCACCTCATTTTACAGATGAGGAAACTGAGACAAAAAGCATGAAGTGACTTGCTCAAGGTCACATTATTTTAAAAGTACTGCTATGTTCTACTCTACTGGGGGGGCAGAACCAAGATGGTGGCATAGAAACAGGAAAACTCCCTTTGCTCCCCCCATAACCACCTAAAATACCTATGAAAAATGACTCTAAAAAACTATAGAGCTACAGAACCCACAAAGTAACATTGAGAAACTTCCTGCTAGAGGCAGCCTGGCAGGCAGACAGGAAGGGTCCATCACAGCACACTGGGAGCAGAGACCAGCCCTGCATGAGTCTCTGATTTTAGCCTCAGAGTGGCAACGAACCTGGAGCAGACTTCCTGAGATTGGAAAGACAGCAGCTGTGGCAGGTTCCACATTTATCAACCCCAAAATGGAAAAGACAAAGTGAGAAGCCAGTGGACTTTGGGACAGTGGGTCTGGAAGTGCGGTCTGGACTCTGACCCTCAAGGGAGAAGTAGCTAAGGCATAGTGGCCTCCATCACATGGCTGCTTCGGAGCTCCAGGCCTGCAGATTGTAGGGGGACCAAGCAACCAGTCTGAGGGGTAATAGATCTTGCCTTAACCTGCTTGGATCTGGATCACTGTCTAGGGTAGAGTTCCTGGAGTGAATGACCAGGTGTCAGAGCAGGTGGGAGGTTCATAGAGTGCACCCAACTAATAGCTCTGGCAGCTGTAAAAATCCCAACTATTCGCGGCAAAGCTCTCCTCTCTGGAAGCAGAGTTCTATTGTGGCAAAAAGCTCAAAAGCCAAGTAATTGAGTGGCAACACAAGCAAGCAAAGGAAGCAAAGCAAGCATAACAGTTGAACCCTGGATTCCTTTTCTGGGGGAACAAAAAGGATAAAAGCATGGAACAGGAGGAAGACAATGAAATCAGAACTCATGTACCAAAAGCTTCCAAGAAAAACATGAACTAGTTACATAACAGAGAGGAGCTTAAGAAAGATTTTGAAAAGCAAAAAAGGGAAGTGGAGAGAAAA
>WOXC01001112.1:0-19497 GCA_011680675.1 Gymnobelideus leadbeateri
GGGATGAGAGGAGGGATGATGGATGGGAGGGCATCCTTGGGGTGAGGGGAGGTTGGAAGTACCCACTGTAGAAGAGGGACAGGATCATGTAAGGAATGGACCAGGTGGGGGGTGGGATGAGTGGGACGGAATTATAAGCAGCCTTGTACAATATATCTACTATGATAATGTTTTGTATAAGTAGACATGTACAACATATACTGAATTACTTATCTCCCAAGAGGGAATGGGTGACAAGGGAGGAAGGAAATGGATCTGAAATTCGAGGTCATAACATTAAATGTTTCAAATATATATAAATACTATTATTAATACTCTTTTGCTTATAATTGGGATATAAGATGTGCAGGCATTGGGACACCAAGATTCACCTTCTTCTAATGGAAAAGTCGAATCGGCTATGGGAGAAGGTATGGGAGAGAGCAGATTGGAGGAAGTGATATCTTGTGGGACTGCTATTCTGGGAGGGTGGGTAGGGGAATAACAGGGGGAAATGATTGTAACTCAAAATCTGGCGGAAATGAATGGTGTAAAACAGAAGTTAATAAAGTATTTGTTTAAATTATAAAAAAAAAGAATACTTGAAAGTCCTCTACTCCACTGAATGACCATATTTTCCCCTGAAACATGATACTCAGTTTTGCTGGGTAGGCGATTCTTTGTTTTAATCCCAGCTCCTTTGACCTCCAGAATATCATATTCCAAGCCCTTTGATCCCTCAGCGTAGAAGCTGCCCAATCCTGTGTTATCCTGATTGTGTTTCCACAATATTCAAATTTTTTCTTCCTGCCTGCTTGTAATATTCTCTCCTTGATCTGAGAATTTTGGGTATAATTTTCCTAGGAGTTTTCTTTTGGGGATCTTTTTTAGGAGGTGATTGGTGGATTCTTTCAACCTCTATTTTGCCCTCTGCTTCTAAAATATCAGGGCAGTTTTCCTTGAGAATTTCTTGGAGGATGAATTCTAGCTTCTTTCTTTGATCATGGCTTTCAGATAGTCCAATAATTTTTTAAATTATCTCTCCTGGATCTATTTTCCAGGTCAGTGGTTTTTCTCATGAGATATTTGACACTGCCTTCTATCCTTTGATTTGTTTGTATCTGTTTAACAGCCTCTTGATTTCTCAAAAAGTCACTAGCTTCCCTTTGCTCCATTATAAATCCAAAGGAAAGATTCTCCTCAGTGAGCTTTTGAGATTCTTCTTCCATCTGGCAATTTCGACTTTTTAAGGCATCCCTCTCCTCATTGCCTTTTAAGCCTCTTTTGCCATTTGAGTAGTAAATTTTTAAGGTATTATTTTCCTCAGTCAGACTGTTGACTCTCCTTTCATAATTTTCTTGCATCATTTTCATTTCTCTTCCCAATTTTTCCTCCACTTCTCTTATCTGCTTCTTAAGGTCCTCTATGGTCTGTAACCAGCTTTTATTTTCATTTGACGCTTTTGGTGTAGGAGTTCCGACTTCACTGTCTTCCTCCTGTTCCATGCTTTGTTCCCTTTTTGCCCCCAAAATAGGAGTCTAATGTTGAATTTTTCTGTATGTTTTGCTTCATTTACCTGGGCATGTTGCCACTCAATTACGTGACTTTTGGGCTTTTTGCACAGTAGGACTCTGCCATCAGACAGGGGAGCTTTGTACCAAATGCTGGGGTGTTCTCAGCTGCTAGAGGTATTAGTTGGGTGCCCTCTCTGAAGGCACCACATGCTCTGCCAAGGTGGTCACACACCCCAGCACCTCTACCCTAGACCACAATCAAGATCCAAGCAGGTTAAAGCAAGAGTGATTACCCCTCAGATTGGTTGCTCGGTCCCCCTACACTCTGCAGTCCAGGAGCTAAAGCAGCCAAGTGGTGGCAGCAGCATGGCTGCTGGGCCTCAGCCACTTCTCACCCTGGGGCAAAATCTGATGCACTCCCAACTACTGGATCCCAAAGTCCATACTGCACTTACCTCTCACTTTGTCCTTCACATCTATGTGTTGATAATTCTGGAAACCGCCACAGCTGCTGGTGATCTGAAGTCCCTCCTTGCTGGTGGTTGGTGAGGCCTGCCCTGGGGCTAAAACCTCAGGCTCATGCAGGCCTGGGCTCCCAGAGCACTGTGCTGGCCAATTCCTGCTGGCCTCCTTGGCTATCCTCAGCATGAGGTTAGCTTCTTTCTGTCATTTTTTGGGTTCTGTAGCTCCGAAGTTTGGTCAGAGTCCCCTTTTGCATGAATTGGAAGTGGTGGGAGCCAGAACTGCACGGAAGTCCTGTTTATACTCCACTGTCTTGACTCTGCCCCTAACAATACCTATATTGCCTATTTCACGATTGCTGCAAAAAAAAAAAAAATTTGTAAACTCTAAAACACCAAATCTATGCTGTGCTTATCATGGCAACAATAAAGCCAAAGAGAATTTATGAACATCAAATTTTGACATGAACTTCTCAAACACACTTCCTTTCTGGATTTTTTTTTTCAGCCTTTCACTTATTGCATTTTCATAGTCCCTTTCACTTAAAAATATCAAAAGCAATTTTTAGAGAACCTCAAAGAAACAGATTATGCTCATCTTTTTTATCTCTGTATTTAACATCCTACTTTTCTATTTGATTTTTCCTTCTGCCTGAGGAAACAGATCAGACTTCACAAATCCAAAATGAAGGTTCTGCATTTGAACCAGGTATGGAAAAATCTCTATACATTAAGAGCCTCTGAGTCTGGGATCTTTGAGAAATGTGTTTCTGAGGTGATCATTTGAAATTTGGGATATGTGAAATCTTTTTTTTTTTGCCTTTTGGAGGGCAGTTGGCGTTAAGTGACTTGTCCAAGGTCACACATCTAGTTTTGTGTGTGTAAGTGTCTGAGGCTGGATTTGAACTCAGTCCTCCTGACTCCAGGGCTGGTCACTGCTCCACCTAGCAGCCCCAAGATATGTGAAATCTTAACCCAACCAAAATGGATCAAATATGTTTGAACTGACCAGTTCACTTTTAAGATCCTCTGGATGTTTACAAGATATGCATTATATTCTCTTCTCTGTGTATTTGCAGAATAACAATTCATTAACAATAGGCATTAACAATTCATTAACAATAGGCATTAACAATGCCTATTTATTGAATGAAAACCTTTATGTTATGCTTTTGGTATTAGGCAGAGAGGGGTGCAGGGAAAATGTAAATTTCTCCTGCTCCCCAAGCAGTCAATAATAGAAGGAATGTCACATAAATTTTTTTAAAAGAACCTAACAAATATATTAGTGAACATGAGTTAAAAGAGTGGTAAGTGGCATAGAGTTGAGAGGAAGAAAGAGGGGAGGCAGTGGATGGAACACTGGACCTAGAGTCAGGAAGACCTGAGTTCTAATCTGGCCTCAGGCACTTACTAACTGTGTGAACCTGGGCAAGGCACTTGTTTCTTTATCTCCAAAATGAGGATGTTGTTAGCACCTACCTCCCAGGGTTGCTATGAGGATCAAATGACATAATATTTGCATAGTGCTTAGCACAGTGGCATGTTGTAAGTGCTATATAAATATCAGCTATTATTTTTATTACTGAAGGCTGGAGTGGTCTAAGAAGAGTAGTGAGAAGATACAAGACTTGAGCTAAGTCTTAAAGAATGTTCAAGGCTTTGGAAAGAGGAGAGAAGAGATTCCAAGAAGAAAAGAATTTAATTTACAAGCCAAGTAGTTCAGGTGGCAATGCATTTCATATATATATATATATATACACACACATAAGAGAAAATGAGGATACTACCACCGTCCCTAGATATTATACCTGCTTTTTTTTTACACTATAGAGCATTACTTTTATTTTATAGTGATTACAAACCAGTCTCTCAACCTTTGCCCTGTCAATTTTCACAGACTGCTTAAAAGATTTGGGCAGGATCTAGTAGGATCATTGTATCACAGAATATGATCATAAGATTACACAAGGCTTTGGAAATTCAATCAACTGATGGAAAGATGAAAGGGATAGCTTTTCTTTTCCTCTGTTTTGAATGGATCACACTGTGTCCCCCACCCTATCATAGGCATTCTGAAATCCAGAAGGCAAGTCAACATATCCTGGGTCCCATTACATACCTCTGGTCCTCCCACAAAGCCTTAGCAGATTTGAAGTTTATTATCTGCTCCCAGGCAGCTGTGTTAGTTCCAAACTTTACCATTCCCAGAAGAATGATGTATATACATATATATATATATATATATATATATATATATATATATATATATAAAATCATGAAATTTCAGAGTTAGAAAGGACCACAGAAACTATCTAGTCTATCCCATTTTTTGTTGTTCAGTCATTTTCAGTCATGTCTGACTTTGTGAGGCCAATTGGGATTTTGCTTTCAAAGATACTAAACTGGTTTGCCACTTCTTTCTTCAACTTATTTTACAGATGAGGAAACTGAGGCAAACAAAGTTAAGTGTTTTGCCCAGGGTCACATAGCTAAGAAGTGTCTTGGGCCAGATTGGAACTCTGGTCTTCCTGACTTCCAGGCCCAGCACCCTATCCACTGTACCACCTAGCTACCCTAGGCTACCCCACACAAAAACTCCTCTATAAGATAGCCAGAGAGTGATTATTCATCCTTTGCTGGTAGGCCTTCATTGAGATGAAACCCATTGCCAACTGAAGAATCCCATTACATTTAGGGATAATGGTCAGGAAGTATACTTTATTTATACCATGAACACATTTATAACTGAAACTTCAGTATGTTCCTGCCAGTTTTTTTTTTCCCTCTGAAGTCAGGCAGAACAATCAAATCCATCTTCCAACTAACACTCCTTCAATATTTGAAAATGGTTATCATGTGTCCCCTTATATCTTCTGTAGGCTAAAGTTCTGTAGGCTCAGTTGCCTCAACAGATCTGAATACATGAATGGAGATCAGTTAAAGGCTTTTGTTTTTTTCTTTTGCTTTCAGAAGTCCCTTCCACTATTCCCCTGGACACACTCTAGTTTGAGTGCTCTAAAATATGGCATCCAGAACTAATCATCCTACTCCAGCTATGTTCTAATCAGGCAGAAGAGAGTACTTCATGACTAAGACTTTCCTAGCCTTGAACACTAGGTCTTTCTTAATGCAACCTAAACTTGCATAAGCTTTCTCAGCTGCTTTACCACACAATCAGTTCGTGTGGAGATTGGGGTGTACTAAAAGGTTTGGTGGGAGGGGGGGATGTCTTTGTTTTCATAGGAATTGCTTTGTATGCACACCTACCTTTCTTGTGTTTGATTAACTGAGTTTTTCGATTCAGATCTAAACCTTTAGATTTGTAACCCTTGACTCAAAGGGCCAGCTAACTCTATGTGACTCTCCTACAGGATCTCTCACCAACTCTACAAGCTCCACCAAAGAATCACACTAAGTTGTCCTTTTGAGCTAAACGTTACACATTTATCCCTATTAAATGGTTTAATAGATTAATTCCAATGTTTTAGCCTGTCTAGAATATATGCTAATTTGTGCCCATGTTCTGCACATATGCTAATTATTCTTAAACTATTAATAAGTTTCATTTTGCTACAAAAGACATTTCCCCCGTAACATTCTCAAGAAAAAACTTTCCCTTTCTTCACACTTGCAGTAAGTGGGAACTAATGGCAATGCGCCTTCTTGAGAATAATTTCCATTTTGATAAAACTATATCCTTTTCTGACATTGAACCATTTGGCAATGACAAGGTCTTTGATGGTGAAAACTTTCTTTTCTGGGTTATTAACAGCTGTTGTTAGAAAAGAAGCCAGGTTATAGCTCTTGCAGAAATAGTTAGGATTATTTCTCCATGTAGGTGGCTTGCCCTGAAAATTGGCTATTGGGAAAAGTTTGAAGGTAAAACTGGTGGCTTGGAAGGGTGGAAAACTGCTGTTCCTGAAACATTTGAGTACAATACCTTGGGACACCATTTTTGGGGCTGAGATGAAATGGTAGCTATTGTAGGTCAAACCACAGACCTCTAAATCTTTGTGACTTTAGCTGGTATGGCTTGAAAAAAGATCTTTCTGCTAAATTTCTCCAATAAATATTTGATATCCAAGATATAGAGTGATATGTATATAAATATATATATACACACACACATCACTATGTATGTATACATGTATGTGTATGTGTGTATGCATATACACATGTATATATACATGTATATGTATGTATACATACATGTGTGTATAGCAACTGACATAGTTCACTAGATAAATAGTCAAAGGGTATGGACAGTTTAAAAAAAAAAAGAAATTAAAATTGTCAACACCATAAAAAAAAATGTTCCAGCTCACTAATAATGGGAAATGCAAATTAAAACTTCTTAAGTTCCACAAAGAGCAAATGCCATCACAAAAGGAATTCATGGAGAATATGCCATTAATATGATGTTGGTGTTATCATGAATTTGTCCAACTGTTCTGGAAGACAAGTTCAAATTATGCTCCAAAAGGCATAGAGCCCCAAAATATCTAAAACAAAGAGAAAGAACAAATTTTATATCAGAAAACAGGAAGCAAAACTGAGTACCCATTAATTGAGAAATGACTGAACGAATTATGGTATAAATGAATATAATGTGGTATTATTGTGCCATAAGATAGACATTTGGTTATAAAGAACTGATTAACAGAAGTATGTATAGAATGATTTTACATTATGTATACACTCTTGTGTCTAATGGTAGCCATGGGGGAAGGAGGAGAGGAAAAAAGGGGGAAATATTTACATGATAACTTTATTATATATTTAAAAGGAATAGCAAGTTGTACATAACAGATTTGAAGTTTCATGTACAATTATCTTTTTTGATTCTACTATGTTATGGAAAATACTTGTTTTATTTCTTAAGTTCAGAATA
Source organism: Gymnobelideus leadbeateri (assembly GCA_011680675.1). Classification (NCBI taxonomy): domain Eukaryota; kingdom Metazoa; phylum Chordata; class Mammalia; order Diprotodontia; family Petauridae; genus Gymnobelideus; species Gymnobelideus leadbeateri. The sequence continues at coordinate 6,849 of WOXC01001112.1, forward strand.
AACTAAATAAAAATATTTTAAAAAGAAAAGATAGATATGATGAGGTCAGAGAAACTTAGGAAAATTTACATGAACTGATACAGAATTAGTCAACCCAGTAAACAATTTATACAATTACAACTTCAGATCTCCAATCAATTCAATGACTATTCATGACTTCTGAAAACTAATTATGAAACATATTTCCCACTTTTCACAGAGAGGTGATAGACGAGAGGTGCATAACATGACACACATTTTCAGACATAATCAATATATTGATTTATTTTGCTTGATAATACTTATTACATGGGAAGGTTTGTTGAAATGTAGAGGAGTTGGTAGTTAGTGGTAGTAAGTGGACAAGAAGAATAGTTTTGTCACTACCATGGTGAATAAGACACTTTTTCTAAACTATATAACAGAACTTCACAATTTTGTAGATGATACTCTTTTGTTTTCCTTTTTATATTGAAATGCTCATATTTATTAATATTTGCTAAGTTGATATCACAGGTAAGCAGTAAGTCTATTCATTATTGTCAGATACAAAAATCAATCTGGCTGAATAATAATAACAAATATCTCCTAATAATTGTTATGATAATTTTGATACCCTTACACAATTAAGTCAGCATTTATTCAGTTCATTGTGATTCAGTGGGTATCAGTAATTGTATTCTTGAATTAAGCAGAATAGAATTAAGGACAAGATAATTACGTGAGTTAATACTATTAGGATTACAGTTATGATTGATTAATCTACCATGTATTGATTATTATATTCATTATATTTGATTTATCAGATAGTTTCATACTGTTAACTGGGTCTGTCAGAAGCATGAAATAAAAATGTAATTGTTATACTACCACTTATTACAAGTATTGTCCTTGTAAGAAGGGTCATTTGTATCTCCACCCTTATGGATCCATTTCCACCCTCTTCCTAGTGACCTTTGCTTCAAAACCACAATTTTCTTGGACCCTAAGATAATGTTGGCCAAACCCCAGTGCTTGATGACTTCAGAAGGCCCAAGACCTTGATGATAGGGTCTTCTGACCTTTGGAAAATACCTGCTGAGACGAATTATGAAAGGTCAATATCTTGTGGACAGGGTCTCATGACCTGTGAAAAGTATAATGACTAAATTTTGGTAATTGATGAACATTGCCCTTTGCCCATCATGGAGGTCCCACCACCACCACTTCTGAAGATTAGCCACTCATAGGAGTTTTCACACTTCTAAAGGGGCCTCCCAAGGACTAAAGGACCTCCCAGAAGACTCCCCAAGACCTATGAAAACCCTCAGCCCCTTAGCATCAGGGTCCCTGACCATGAGAAAGGTCTTAGACCCAATTGATTAGGGACCACCAGAATCCCTAAAAAGTTGACTGATCATATGCAGAGCTTTGTCTGTGTGATTTTTGTTATAGATTGGAATTTTGTGAGCCACATAAACAGCGGCACCTCAGCAAAATTATGATATGAAGACCCCATGGAAATTGTGTAGGATGGCTCAGACAGTTTTCTGTCCAAAGTGTAAAGTATGTTATGACAAAAGTTTTTCTACTTCTCACATAAGTATTCATTATCAGCCAATTGATTCCATGCGAAATCAATTAATCCAACATGTATTTGTTAAGCTGTTATTAATATGATAGTCACTAGAGATACAAATGCAAAAGGGTAACAGTTCCTGGCCTCAAACATCTTAACATTTTACAGAACGAGAGAATGATCGATGTGACACTAATATCAAAATTCAGTATCATAAGAACAAAGTAAGTTTATAAGCAGACAGGCATTTTAAATAAAAGCCACAGAAAAAGAAAAGAAGAATGGAAATAAAGCATAACTCTTTCAATTAACATTTTAAAACAGCTTACCTTCACTGTATAATAATAAAGAAGCATTGAACCTTCCATACCTAGAATGAAAAGGACTAATGTGAGCTCTCAATTTTCTGCATATTTTTTTTGTAGCATCAGTAAGAGAATTTATCATGTCAGAGAATTGAGCTGAACAGATTAAAATAGTCTGTGTTTCCCATACTATTCGGCCAATGTTGGATGGGGAGTTGGGGTAAGGTAAAACTAACCTATGCCACTAAATAAGCTTTAGCTACGATCTTAGGTAAGTCACTTAATTTTGTTGGGTCTCAGTTTCCTCATCTGTAAAATGAGGTGGTTAGTTAAAGTGATTTCTAAGATCCATTCCAGGTCTGAGATTCTATTAGTCTTTGAGGCAACTAGATGGTATAGTGAATCAGAAAGGCCTGCCTTTGAATGCTGTCTCAATTATTAGCCTGGGTGACCCTAGGAAAGTCGTTTAACCTCATCTGTAAAACAGCTAATAACAACAGCTGCTTCAAACGGTTGTTGTGAGGATCAAATGAGAAAATATATGTAAAGCCCTTTACAAATCCTAAAGCATTATATAAATGTTAGCTATTATGATCTTAATTATACAACACCATAAGAAACCTATATAACCTGAGTCTTCATCCAATGTCTCATTTTTAATGGGCTTCTATAATTACAGATGCTTCCCTCCTGTTCTGTAATCATTTGTAAAACTTGCTGAGCTATTTGCCTCAATAACGTCCTGAGCCGATAGAGCAGGGGTTTAAAACAGGGGCTGTCCTAGTAAAACAAATGACAGAGTGTATGAACTAGGAACACAATTAAGAAGCGCTATAAAAGGAACTTCTGAGCTGTTATCTGACAGTGGACAGGGATATTTCAGGGTTTACCAAAACAGAGGCAATCATCTGCACAACCATAAAAGAGCTTCCATTACCATGGCAGGAAATCAAAACTGTAATAAATTTAAAAAGAAAATCACAAAGTTGGAAAATGTTATACTAGCTCATGCAATGAGAAGCAGCTGTGCAAAGCAATTGCAGCACTGTCCAAGCGTGGCTTAACCCTTACTGGTGATCAATATGGAATTTAGGAAGTGTTTGTAAATAAGACAAATGACACCAAACCCTGATTAGTGATTAGTCAAAGCCAGAATCCTATTTTAAAGTTAATTTAAAATAATAAGAAAGGGAATCATGTGAATGGTGTTCAGACTTGAGTTATTTCCAAATTATGAATTATTTAGGGCACCAGCTATCAGCAGCCTTCGGAAGGACTCTGCCTCTATCTTGAAGTGTTCTGTACCCATTTCCCAAAATTTGAAGTCAGTGATGGGGATACTTAGGATGTAACAAATGTCCTGACCTAGTCATCCTCATGAAAGTCAGGCTTGGGTTTTTTTTTCCTTCCTTAAAAACTACTGTGATTGGGGTGGCTAGGTGGCACAGTGAATAGAGAACAGGCCTTGAAGTCAGGAACACCTGAGTTCAAATCTGACCTCCCTCACTTGACACACTTATTAGCTGTGTTACCTTGGGCAAATCATTCAACCCCAATTGCCTTACCTTCCCCTCTTGAAAAAAAAAAAACCAAAAACGTAATAATAATACTGAGACAATCCTCAAGAGTTGATTCCCTCACGGGACTAATGGTATCACGGGTGGGTCACATGTGACCCTCTAGGTCCTCAAGTGTAGCCCTTTGACTGAATCCAAACTTCATATGTGGCCTCAAGGCTGGATCACCTGAGTACCAAACAGCCATAAAGAGTTCTGATGATCTCTGATACTTAACTGGCAGGCCTTGATGAGCTTTCCTCAGCTGAATCAACTGACAGAATCTTCAATCATGCATTTGTCTGATATCCTTCCCTTGCTATAACTGAGTAAACCTCTTATTAACTGTTGAATGACCTACAAGTCACTCAGTTCATTACCAACAGACTGGCCTGAGTCAGGCCCAGCCTAGAACAGAGGGAAACCAAAGCAGAGCAATTTAATTGGAGCTAGGTGAACCAATGGAGAGAGCCCAGGGCCCAGAATAGAGAACACCCGAACTTAAATACAGCCTCGGACACTTAGTAGCTATGTGACCCTGGGTAAGTCACTTAACTTTTTTCTGCCTCAGTTCCTTCAGTTATAAAATGGGGATAAAATAACAGCACCTTTCCCCTGGAATGGTTGTGAAGATCGAATGAGATGATACTTTTAAAGCACTCAGCACAATGCCTAGAACATAGGGGGTGTTTAATAAAGACTTGTTCCTTCCCTTGTTCATGGGGATCATATCCCACTTCTTTGCAGCAGAGTGGAGTGGAACATTGGATTCAGAGAATCTGGGCTGAAGTGCTGGCTCTAGCCCTTGTGACACCTCTCTGAGCTTCAGTGCTTTTGTCCATAGAACATGTATGAAAATAAGGCTTTCAGTATAACCCCTCCCAGGACTGTTGTGAGGATCAATGAGTCCAAGGATGTAAAGGCCTCCATACAGCACACCTATTATTATTCTTCAGTTTACTTTCAGCAGATACATAAGGCAATGGATAACCTATCTCACTTCCTTTTCACTCACTCAATGCCAAAGGCAAAATAGATTATTCTCTGACTAAGGTGGCTGTTCCTTGGTAAGCATAAGGTTATACAGTCTCAGAGGACTGAACTTATAACTGAACCAAGAATTATTCACCTTCCTGGGGGCTGCAGTTACATATTTAGGGTCAGTTCGACAAATTTATTGTGTGAAAACCCTCAGGGATACAATACATAGTCGGTATAACAAGAGTAAATTGAGAAAGATGTTGTAAGCAAAGAGAAGAGGAAGATTATTTTCCCCTTCTGGCTACTTCTAGTTTTCTTGTCCTGAATAAGTTGTCTAAGTATTTCCTTCCCATGATCCTTTCTGCACCTACCACAACACAATATTTACTGACTCTATTGTGTGTTCATTTTATAGCTATTGTTCAGTTGTTTCAGTCCTGTTTGACTCTTCGTGATCCCATTTGAGGTTTTCTTGGCCAAGATACTAGAGTGGTTTGTCATTTCCTTCTCCAGTTCATTTTATATATGAGGAAACTGAGGCAAAAAGGGTTTAGTGACTCATGCAGGGTCACACACCTACTACGTGTGAGGTCAGATTTGAACTCAGGTCTTCCTGACTCCCAACCTGGTGTTCTATCTATTGTGCCCATGTTTGTTCATTACATTTATGATGATAGTGATGATGCACATATATGTACAATTTGGTTATTCAGAAATATAACAGCTCAAAATTCTACAGTTCTATACAGTTCACAAAGCACCATCCCCCAAAAACCTTGTGAGGTAAGTAGTACAGAATTAGCTACATTTTACAGATGAGGAAACTAATGCCCAGAGATTGTGGGTCACTTGTTTAAAGTCACAAGCACCAATAATGATATTCAAACTCAGATTTTCTGACTCCAAGTTTCATGAAAAAGAATCTAGAATTACAAAATTAGCTTGAAATTGCCTTTTAAGAAAGATTCAACATTCCTTTTTCTAATCAATGTTGCCACTGTCTTTAAAATGAAATTCTATTTGCCAAACTACAAATTACATACAACCTTTTCAAATTACAAATATATTGAACAAAGGGATGTTTGTTCTAACACTAGACTGTTCCAAGTGTTCCATAATTTGCATCCCTATATATAATAATAGCTAGCATTTATAGAACACCATAAGATTTGCAAAGCCCTTTAAATACAATGTCCCAGCTGATCCTCAGAATAAACTTGTGAAGTAGTAATAATGATAATAATAGCTGACATTTATATTGCACTTACTTTGTGCCAGACATCATGCTAATTGCTTTACAAATATCTGTAATGATAATGGGAATTTGAAGATCTTCCCTGCTACCTAATAGACCCAATGTAATCACATGGAGGCTGTGGTGGGAGGAGTTTGCTGAATGTGTGGAGCAGGAAATGAATCAGAGCAGTTAGGATGGAGGGAGGACAGGACTCAGATAAGGAGACAGCTAGGATTATGAGTGTTTGTTTGTGGGAAGGCCTGAGCAGGAGGAAGGCTTTGGGATGGTGCTGCTTCCTGCATTGATAAGGTATGTTAACTTCTTTGGTGCTATGATGGATTTGGTTTTCTGGTGTTGGGATTTGGCTTTCTGGTATCTGAATAAATGTTTTGATTCTATCTTCTATAGGGAGAGTCTATTACATTTTGTGACTCAGACCCACATCAGCATATTCATAGTTGCCATCAGTGCTGTGACTATTGCCTTAGAGATACAATATCATGTCATTTGATCCTCACACCAGCCCTGGGAGGTAGGTGCTATTATGATCCCCATTTTACAGATGGAGAAACTGATGCTAAGACAGATAAAGTAATTTGCCTAGGATCACACAGCTAGTAAGTATCTGAGGCCAGATTTGAACTCAAGTATTCCTGAAGCCAAACCCAGTCCTCTATCTACTGTGTCACTTAACTGCCTCGACTTAAATTACGATTTCCTAAGGTTCAAGGAGCCATTTAACTCGATCTTCACAGTATATAAATGTACCTAATACTTTTAGATTATTGAGAAGATGATGCAGGAGTTTCAGCTTTCAGACCATCTCTGCTCCCTGTCCTAGAATAAGGAGATCCATAGAAAGAGACTTCATTATATATGCGATATTTAATTCATGTGCATATGTATCTATGAGATCAGATACAGATACATGTGCGTACATATTTACATATATATATATATTTATATAATAGGATCATAGATTTGGAGTTAGAGGGGAACTTGGAAGCCAAATCCAAACCCCTTGTTTTTTTATAGCTGAGGAAACCGAGGCTAAGAGGTTAAGTGATATGCCCAGGGTCACCCAGCCTAGTCAGTGTCTGAGGTGGTATTTGAAACTCTGTGTGAAATCTGAACTCTCCACTTCATCAAGTCTCCCTTAATTGGGGGGATGATGTGATGTCAGAAATGAACGTCAGGGCTGATTGAATGGATTTCATATGTATAAGAACATGGGGTTGTACCATTACTTGATGAGTTTTCCTATCTAATATTTTCCCCCTAAAAATCTAATAATTCCCTTAATAATGCCTACAGAGTTTAAAGTGAGTGCATCTCTGATGTAACTTTACAGAACAATGTCTTTTAATGAGAATTTTTCATGAGATGAATAAATGGATTGACCTTGGAAGTAGACAACACATAAAATCTGCTTTAGCACTAAAACTACTTCAGGCATTGTTGATATAGTTCTGAAAAATCTCTTCAAAGAAGACCCAGGAAAGACAGAGAAGGCCCAGGCTAGAGAGAAAAGTAATCTTTCTGTAAACCTTTGCTTAGCCTTTAGAAAGGGATCTATGGAATAAGCAGTATAGACAAGGCATGGAGGAACAGGTCTGTATTCCCTGCTACTGAGGATGCTGAGTCTGGTAGATCTCTTCAGCACTAGAGTTCTAAGCTACAGTAATCTACATTGATTGAGTGTCTGCACTAAGTAAAGCGCTTGGATGGTGAGCCCTCAGAAGCAGGAGGCTGCCAGGTTGCTTAAGAAGGAGTAAGACGGAGGCAGCTAGGTGGCTCAGTGAATAGAGCACCAGCCCTGGATTCAGGAGGACCTGAATCAAAATCCAGCCAAATCCAGCCTCAGACACTTGACACAATTACTAGTCGTGTGACTTTAGGCAAGTCACTTAACCCCCACTGCCCTCCAAAAAGAAAAAAAACAAACAAACAAAAAAGAAGAAATCAACCTATTTCTAAAATGGATAAGGTTAAATTTATATCACCAGAAGATATTCTAGTTGGCATAACTCTGCTCTTTAAACATGAAATCACAGCCCTTGATCCTAAGGGGGAAACAACAAAATCTGAGTGAAGCCCTCTCCTGGGGAAAAATCCAAGTCATGATTAAAAATTTAAAAAGTAAACTAGAGATTATGTTATATCAAGTCAAAACTGACAGAGAATACCAAATCGAATAGGGGGATGCTAGAGGTAAACAACACTCTAAAGCCAGAAATGTTTACTGTAGTCTGAGAGAAATAATTACCTAGAGGAAGAGATGTCAAAGGAATGAGAATTTTTCCAATAAAACTGACTTGCCTAAGGCAAATGCCTCTAGGACAACAGTGTCCTCACCACATCCCAGTCTGCCCTGTTGTTCTGTGGAACCATTGGCCTTAATTAGTGTACATTATAACTGGGAAGACTAGACTAACACATATGAAACAAAAGCAAACCACATTAGACAGTGGATAATTAACCAGGAAATTGTGCAACACAGGCAAGCATTTACCAATTGCTCTTCTGTAGCAAATATTTATGCATCTACAATACCTTTACTACAAAAGTCCTTATTTCTTAAAACCACAAACATAATCTGATTTCTCCCTTTCCTTATATTTTGTTCCTACTACCCCTTGCTCCCTTCCTCTTAGATCCAGCTCCTTGAGTTTCTGAGATCTACTAACAATAGAATTTCAGGACTCTTTTGAGAGTGCCTTCTTCACAAAACAATCCTGTGGGATAGTTAATGTATTATTATTCATATTTTATTTATATCATATAACACTATTATCATTCCTATTTTACCAGTGAGAAAATTGTCTGAGAAATTAAGTGTGAAAAGGCTTATTCTGGCCCATGATGACTGAAAACCAGGTGTGTCTTCACTCTGAAGACAGTCTGAATCCAGATTCTCTTAGTACTTTTATAGGGTTTGGGGATTGGCGGGGTAGTGGGAGGGAGTGGGAATGTCTCACACATTTGTCATTGACTCAAGTGGCATCAATAAAACAATGGCAGTTAGGGAAAGAGAGAGAAATCTATGCAGTTGTTTTGTTATATGAGTTCAGAGACTAGAGTCTGGGTGTTGAAGGTTTGACTCCCTATTATTTGGAAAGAAAAAAAAATAATGTATGTAGCCAGAATGTACTAAAACTACAGGCAGTTGTCAAAGAAATCAGCAAAAAAACAATGAAGGTCTGCTCCCTATAACTATAATAGACTAGCATTTCCTAATGATTTCTCCATTTCTTTAAAATAAAAAGAGTTTATGTTAGACTTATACTCAGAAAACAATCAGGATTTGAGTCCTGGCTTTGCTACTTGCTAACTTGTGTGGCTTTTACATAGCTAACATCATCCCCCTCAATCATAAAACATGGGGGTTTAAACATGAGGACTGCCGAAATCCCTTTGATCTCTAAATTTGCTCTAACATCTCAATTTTTTTAATATAGTTGTCCCTAATACAGGGTGCACCAAAAGTCTTGGTGTAGGTTTAAACTTTAATAATCTAAAACTTCACTAAGATTTTTGTGACACCTTGTATAGACAAGTACCATAGAATGTAAATTAACCCAGATAATGTTATGAACTTTGGAATGAAGAAAAAATATTGCAGTTTTGAACACTATCATATATGTATGTATAAACAATATGATGTATTTAATATATAAGATAAATATCTATGAAACAAATTGCATAATAAAATTTATTCAAATAAAAAGTTTATAGTTTGTTTTTAAGGAAAAGGGGGGACTAATCAGCCTGATCAATCCTGATCAGCCTAAATGTGCTGGGAAAACAAAAAAATGAAAGAAAGATTCCCTGTGTAGGGACAAAGTGTCAAAGTCCAGAAAGTCAAGAAACTAAGATGAAGGTTGACTGTCCTGGGTCCCTCCCCAAAATGTAGAGCCCAAGAGGAACTCACCCATGGGTGAAGGAGGCCAACATGTCAGAGTGATCTTCCTATGTGAGAGGAAATTACATAGTTAGATGTATGTTCCAAGCATGAGGAAGTCCTTGGGTCTGACAAAAGTTCCAAGGTAAGACTACAGCTGAAGCATGGGGGCAAAATAGGGATTATCAAAGTAAGGGGGGCAATGGATAGGAAACCATCCAGCAGAATCTAGATCTCTAATACATAGAGTTGAAAATTACATTTCCCCCGTTTGGTCTGATATTTGCTGACTTGGCCTCTTTGATTTGAAAAAAAAAAGATATAAGTTTAGAAACATTAGAATATGTGTTATAAGGTTTCACACTTTGTATCACTTGCCCAGCTTTGATGAAACTGCTGGTTGAGTACATTTATTTGGGGAAGCAACAAAGTGAAATTGTACTACCATAAGCTTAATTTTCAGAACTGATTGTTCTCTTGTGAATTATTGCTAAGAAAGCAATAATTTTTTTAAATGGCACTGGGCCATGTTGGAAGGCACCCAGATGCCCAAATAGATAAACAACTTGCCAGAGTCTAATAGTACTAAAAAAGATTTTTCTTCTTGACCTATATTATAGTAGCAGATCCTTCAGGAATGACAAATTTCCACTTTTAATCATTTACACAAAAGTCCAACATTGCAAGAGAGTGAAGATGTATGTGTCCAGCTAAACCAAAAACACTCCACACTGTCATTGCATGTTTCTGTAGTCACTGTAATATACTCTGAGTCATGGAAGTGATGAGTTACTGTTTCTCAAGACACTAATGGGCAAGAGGATAAGAAATACCAGTTCTTGCTCATATTTTTTTAATGGTGACACTTATTTCCGACTAATTATAACAGCCTTCTTAGAGCTACCTTCTGGAAGCCATTGTGAAGGAGCTGCCAACATTACCACACTGCCGGAAGAGCTGTTGAAAATTCAGTGAACCTTAGCCAGGCCAAATGTGAAGTGTTTGCATTAGAGAGTGCCTCAGCTGTGTGGGGGAAGGCAGTGTGATTGGATTCCTTAAATGCCTAAAATTTAAAAGGACCACATGCTCAGATGCAGAGAAGGGTGACAGGAAAATGGGAGAAGGGAACTGTGCCTGTCCCTTGGCTCACCTTACTGTCTCATATTAAAAGCACAGAAAAATCAGAATCAGAGCTTGTCACCCATCTATCTCACCAGTCCTGTTCTTGGCTCCCAGACAAAGTAATAATTCAAAAGGCTTACAAATATTTGGTGCTATACCCAGTCAGATTACTCTGAATTCTGGCTTTCCTACTCTTAAGCAACAGAAATTTGAATGAGAAACCTAAATCAGGCTCAGTAAGAAAAAAGAGGCTCATATTAACTGCTTGGACCCTAGCTATTTCAATTACAATTGGTTCAAAGTGAAGCATAAGAGAAGCTTGGAAGAAAAAAAAAAGTGATCTTGCTTAAGGTAAAATAAAAATTGAGCCAGAATCCAACATAACCTAGCTTCCCACATAAATCAGCCCAAAAGCATAGAAAGTGGTTTGGTCATTCACTGGGAATACCTGGCATTTTCTTTGCAATCCAAGGATGAATCTGCTAATGCTACTGCCCTTACCTATGATCAAGGCCAAAATATTAACCCATGGCCCATTGTTCTTCTGACACCGAATAGATACAATAAATGTCCAAGTTTTCAGCATTTATTTTATTGAATCGGAGTTTTTTTGCATCTCTTCTTCTTAGACACATAATTTAATATTTTTGTTCTAATTGAGTAATAGGAATTATAAGGAAATTCTTGATCATATTATGAACTTACTACATTTTAAAAACATAGTAAAAATAGTAAGTTAGTCAAAGGGTATAGGTAGTCATTTGCTTGGGAAATCAGCTGAGAGAGAGAGAGAGAGAGAGAGAGAGAGAGAGAGAGAGAGAGAGAGAGAGAGAGAGAGAGAGAGTTTTCAGAACAGACGCCTCAAATCAATTGATTTTCACCTGTTTCAGTTAATGTAATCACAGAAAGTCTTCACATGCTTGGGGTATACATTTGTTCCAAAGGCCTGGAAGATGGCTGAAGCAGGGGCCGTGTTTAGAGAGTAGTAACAAATTAAAGACACCAAGGTCATCCACTGCATCCTGGGCCATTGCCAAATGTCCTGACATTTGCCTTGCTACTGAACTTTGATGACCCTGGAAGAGAGACTGAGGCTGGTGACTTTGGGCAACTTTACCTCAAATCCAATTAAGGAGAAATTCAAGACATCACCCTTGATGTCATTAGTCCTTTTCAAAAATAAAGAACAAACAACAACAATCATAGAAAGTAAGGGACAAATAAAAGAGGTAAAGTTTTAATGCCTTAAACTAAGTGAAGAGAGGAATTTTAAACTGTATTAGCCCTTTAGGAGGTATAACGTTCCCCTAATGGAAATAGGGGGCAGTTAACCATTGGCTGGTAAAGGATCAGTAATGTCCCTGGTGGTCCTTTAAAAGAGATCTACATACTCACTAGAGAATCAGTTAGTTGAGGCAAAAAAAAACTCTGATGAACATGACCTCTGACAGCAAAGAAAAATCACCAATGGGAAAAAATATAGCCATTGAGAGAAAATTATTCTTCACTTCTCAGAAGAATGAAGAGTATTTTACCCCTACCCAATTAGTTCTAATGTCTGACAGCAGAGTTCCCATTAGGAAATACAGCCCCATCATGGAATAGACTAGTTTTTTTTTTTTTAAAGTCAAGTCAGGAAACAGCCTTAAGGCAGTAGAAAAAAGAGACAGTCATGGAGTCAAGAGAGATTTAGCCCTGTCTTCATGAGTGGAGGCTCAGGGAGGTTAGCTAAAAGAACTGCCCAACATGACTACTGAGGCTAGGAAAGCAAGATGAGTGTACCCCCAAAAAGAAAAAGGATATTCAGGTCCTATAGCACTGGGGGTGAAAATTGCATGGATTATGTTTATTATATACACTGCACTGCCTAACTGCCTAGGAACTGAACCCCTCATTTCACTGGTATGGGGAACTCCCAACTGAAAAAAATCCCTCCACCAAAGCAGGTTTATGCATGCCTTCTCTATAGCATATAGCCTTTGAGGCTTACCTACATCAATAAGAAGTTAA